>SNQJ01S0048571.1:26662-74269 GCA_010110895.2 Picea sitchensis
TCATTAAGCTATTCTGATAAGTAATCTCTCCATTGTGCTATCTTAGTATCCCATTGATCCACCTACTGAAAAGTATTCAATTCTTAAGTTACCAAGCACCTCTAGTCTGCAACCATAGAGGGTTTCTTGGAGTGATAACAGTAGCTATGAACCACATCATTCATTTTTTATCCTTCCTATTATGAGGAGGAAACTAGTCATCCAGTATGGAGAGATGTTATGATGGAGGAGTATCAATCCATCATGAAGAATGATGTGTGGGATATTGTTTTGATACTTGAGGGGAAGTCTATTGTGACTTCCAAATGGATCTACAAGATCAAACACACAGTTGACGGGAGCATCGAGAGGCACAAAATGAGATTTGTTGCTAGAGGATTCTCTTAGGTGGAGGGAATAGATTATGAGGAGACATTTTATACTGTTGCTCGATACACTTCTATCCAGATGATTATTTCCACTGCAACATCCATGGGTTGGAGATAAAATCAGATGGATGTAAAGACAACCTTTCTCAATGGAGAGATTGAGGAAGAAGTATATATCGAGCAGCCAGATGGTTTTGTGATACATGAGAAAGATTCTCATGTGTGTAGGTTGAAGAAGGCCTTGTATGGACTCAAGAAACCACCTTGAGCTTGGTATGTGAGGATTGATGGAAATCTAATGATTTGGGGCTTCAACAAAAGTGTTGTCAATCCCATCCCGTACTACAAGACTGTTAATGGTGAGTCCCTGATTTTGGTCCTCTACGTTGATGATTTATTCCTCACCAATAGAGAGAGCCTTATTGTTGAATTCAAGTATGTGTTGGACTCTAAGTTTGAGATGAAGGACCTTGGTATGATGCACTACTTCTTGGGATTAGAGGTGTGGCAGAGAACTGATGAGATCTTCCTTATTCAAGGGAAGTACACAGTTGAGATATTGAAGAAGTTTGGGATGTTGAACTTGAAGCATGTGGCTACACCAATGGTAACAAATATGAATAAACTAAGTGTGTCTTCTTCCAATTCTGATAAAATTGATTTGACTCTATACAGATAGCTGATTGGATAATTGATGTATCTGGTTAACACCATACCAAATATTTTCTATGCAGTGAGTGCACTTAGCCAGTTTATGAGTTAGTCGAGATAGACACACTAGATTGATGTGAATCATGTATTGAGATACCTGTGAGGCACAGTTGGACATGGTCTGAGATATACTTCCAGTATTGATATGATATGGCAGGAATATATTGACTCTCATTGGGAAAGGAGCGCAATGGACATGAAGAGAACCTCTGAGTGTTGCTTCACTTTGGGATCTGCCATAGTTTCCTAGTGTAGCAGGAAACATACTTTTGTGGCTTTGATTATAGCAGAAGCAGAGTACATTGCATTAAGTATGTCAATCCATGAAGTAGTGTGGCTTCACAAACTCCTTGCAAATTTATCCGAACATGTGCTAGATTCCACCATTATTTGTTATGGTATCCAAATTTGTGTGAATATCTCAGAGAATCTAGTGTTTCATGACAAATCGAAACACATTGAGATTAAGTACCATTACATCCAATACATGGTGCATAGGAAGGAAGTATTGGTGTTGTACCTTCCTATAGATGAGAAGATTGTTGATGTTGTTACCAAACCAAGACAAAGCTCAAGTACTTTCGTGACAAACTTGGCGTGGAAGAGAATTCCTCCCTCGCTAAGAGGGAGTGTTGATGTTTGAAGCTTCCTAAGACATTATCTAGATCGTACTCTTATGTGACTGAGTTGATTTGATCTTTGATGACACTTATATGAGAAGGGATAAGTGTGTTTGGGATTATATCCCAATGTCCCTCGTGGAGAGCACACGAGTACATGTCAAGGGAGTTGACCCTTGACATCACACACTATGAGAGTTGACCCTAGTGTTTCTAGATGGTGTAACCTCTAGAAGTCCACATGGGAGTGCCATGTGTGACAAAAATTCTCTAGATCGTACTCCTTTGTGAATTGAGTTGAGTTGATCTGTGAGGACACTTATTCGTGAAGGGATAATTGGGACACTTATTAGAGAATGGATATGTGCATTTGGGCTTATAGCCCAATGTCCCATGTGGAGAGCACATGAGTACATGTCAAGGGAGTTGACCCTTGACGTCACACAATATGGGGATTTAACCCTAAGTGTTCCTAGAGGGAGTAGCCTTTATAATTCCACATGGGAGTGCCATGTGTGACAAACCTTTTGCTACTATGGTGGTTGTGTACCACTGGTGGAGACTGCATGTCTCTGGACAGTAGTTGTGTACTACTATGGAAAGATACCTCCCTAGCTAAGAGGGAGTGTTGATATTTTAGCATCGGGTGAAACTTCTCATAGATTGGGTTGCAGACCAAGGGAGATAGGATACATTTATCATAAAGGTGAACTTTTGGTAAATGGTCCCAGACGTAGTCCTTCCTTGATCATGACAAGGAATAATATGGACTCAAGGTGCTTGAAGTGCTTTCCACGTGTCAGTTAGCATGAGGCTAACATTCACTCTCAGATGTGTACTTGTGGTGAAATATCTTGGTGTGGTCTTTTTCCTAGTCATGGTTATTTGACAAGGAATGATAAAGACTCAAGATGATATATGTTATTACATCCAAACCTAGAGTGAGCCTCATCTCAGAGAGAGTCAATTGGCTCAAAATGGAGATCTGCAGAAGGAGTTTCTCCTCGATTCAGGTGGGAGAGAGATGTCTCCCAAGACTAACATACAAGTGTCATGAGTCTAGGGTGAAGTTTTTATACTTCAGAGACCAGATTGGCATGATGCAAAATGTCTCCCTCATTGAGAAGGAGTGTTGATGTTTGGACAACATCAGGAAGACATTCTCTTAGAATAATAATTAATAATATAATTATTGATTATTAAATATCATATATAATAAGTAAATGATAATAATAAATAATTATTGATTATTCAAGGGATGCATCCTTAAATGGATGGTCACCATATGTTCCCTATATATGGAACACTCATCATTGTAATAATATATTGAATATATCTCATATAAAGAAAAACAACACTCAATTGTGGACAATTATATTGGAATTGCCATCAAGCTCATGCACACGGGCATCCATTCCTTCCTGGAATGATCAATAAATTATATTACAACCATTTACCAATGGGTATCCCCTTCCATCCATTCATTTCCATGCTCAGCCCAAGATCACACAAAATAGCCAGAATGAGTGAGGAAAAAGGAAGAAGAAGAACAACAAGGGAAAGGAATAATACTCCCAAGACATTCCCCAAGGGATGTTTATATAATTACATGAAGACAAGAGCCACATGGTCTCCCTCCCAAGAAGCTCATGTAAGCCCTTTTCTCCATAAAATCAATTATGGGTAAATAAAATAATAATAATAATACTTAGCCCCTCAGTCCCTCTCTCTCGTGGAATCATACCCCCCTATCTCTTTTGTCCTTTTTCGTCTTGTAGCCAATGGTGTATTTTATTAATGTATATGAAGTATTACATTTCCTAGGCACTCTAGCCCCTTTTCAACTTTATTGGCTCAACATCCTAAGTCACAATTACATAATACAGTATAGTTCATAAGGGTTAAAACCGGGGTGTTGTGAAATGAACTACAAAATTTTGAGATGTGTTGTGACTTGTACCAATGAGTCAAGGGCACTCTCAATATGTACTAGAGAAAAATTATACCAAGTATGGTGAAGATTTGATTGCATTGTTTGGCCAACAATGCTCTAGAACCATAATTCAATAAAATCAATTCTTGGCTGCTCAAGAATATTATTGTCTTTTATTGGCTTAGGAGTTTTCAACATAAGAATACATTCATCATTTTCCTTATTTCCAACCACTTCCAAGGTTCTTGATTCGTCAAAAATTTCTTGAAAAGACTCTTCTTTCTTGTAAAGGTGATCTTGCTCATCATTCTTCTCAAGATTCATTTCTTCCATCAATTCTTCTTGCTGCAAGTTCTCTTGTGATGTGTCATCATCTATTACAAGGTTGAAATATTCTTGTGTATTTGGTGGAGGCTCCTCAAATCCATTCTCAAATTTGTTGCTTGAAATATCTTCATATGGAATATATAGGAGGCTGGAATTTTCTTCTTGTAATTTGGTATTTTCATCTTCATCTTCAGCAACATGACTTGACTTAGAAATTTCATTCAATCTTTGATTAGATTCTTCTTCAAAATTGGTCACTTCATTATCTTGCTTCCATATGGGAGAGGATGGGTGGGCAGCAACATTTAAAACATTAGAAAAAACATATGAATTCATTTTTGGGGTGAACTTTTCTACAAACGAATATTCTAACACATCCCAACTGATAATGGAGTTAGGCATTAATGAACTATACCATTCAAGAGCATTCCCTCGTAGAGTTTGTAAGAATAATCTACATGTAACACTGTCTTCAGTGAGGTTGACATCATAACATGTATCTTTAAAATTAATCAAGTGTTTCTCTGCATCTTCTAAAGAATCCCCAAAGAATGTAGAAAAAATTTCAATGGAAATATCGGGCATTTAAAAATCTACTTCTGGTAGATTTAAAGGGGTTTTATGAAATCCCTTCCTTCTTTGAGTATTTCTCCATTTTGTTGAGTCTTGTAAATCCATTGATGGGATTGATGAAGAATTTAAAGGAGCATCATGACGTGAATGGAATCCTTCATTTTGAACTTTTTTCAATGGAGTTGTCGGGGAGTTCATTCTCCCGAATATTTGGTGTTTCTTGTTTCTTTTTGAAATTATAAAAAAGGTGAGACATGCTTAAAATAAGAAGCAATTTTCTTGAAACTTATTTTCGAAACTTTGAGCCATGGATATTTATGGTTCTTCAATCTGATCTGAAGCAGGGCCTCAAATGTCTTAAAAATAAATCGGTTCCCCAGTATGGTCACCAAAAATGTTGACGCTTGAATCCATTGGGATCAAAACAAAAACCTCATGAGGACATTAGTCCCCCTTCATTTTTAGAGAGGTGGTTATCTTGTTTGGCTAAAAGATATATATTTGAATATCTTGGAGTAGGGAGAGTGTTAGACAACAAACCCCAAATATGTATTTCTTTGATTTAAATGAAAATGCTTCTTCAATAACCCAATATGATCTTTATGTGTGCAAAGAAGTTCTTTACAAATAAAATATTGAAGAGGAGCTTCAATATCAGAAAATACAAATACTCAACAACACATATGAAATCCTTTATAGATACCTTCATATCTCCTCACAAGGGAAAAGAGAGAATATTTCTTATCATCTCAAAGAATATTAAAAGAGCATTGCATTTAAAATGGAAGAGAAATTGATAGGTCAACCTAAAATATCTCATACTTAAAACTCAAACTTACGAGATACAATCAAGATCAACCCCGAACTAATTCTTTGTGGAGTATTTTTCATAAAATATATCTAAAAATACGAAAAATCTATTTGACAGACACATATATGGCTACAAATTCTCCATGATCATACATGAAAAGTATTGCAAGATTACAAGAAAAACACTTGAGAACTCAACCCCATGATTGTTTCAAGAATACAAGCACAAAGCTTTGAGAAAACAGTGTAAAAGAAGAAAAGAATGGAGAAGAATGAAGATCTTTTCTTGCTGATCAAAATCTTGATTACATAATGATGGCTGGTATGCCTCTCTTCTGCTCCTTTGAATTCCCTCTCAACAAATGAATTCTTGGAACTCATGAAGTCTCGTTTTTCCCTTTTTAAAGAAATGTTCATCTAACTGCTTGAGTAGTTAGGGTTTTTCCTTTTCTCTTTAAATTCCTTTTTATTTTATATCAAATCACTTTAATTAATAAAACATTGGAATCTCATTAATTACTTGAAGTCATTTATATTCATGCTTTAAAGTGGGCCCCAAAAATATTTAAATAAAAGTTTTTTAAATAAATTTTTATTTTGAATAATTTTTAATTTGTTGCCTCCTTTAAGAGATGATTGTGTTGTCCCCGAGGTGTAGGACAGTCGGTGATGGAGTGTGTTGTTAAGCCACTCCGTGTTGTTAAAGTCATCGGTTCGAAACCTGCGGGGACAAAAAATCCAACCATGTTAAGGGTTGGTGTGGCTCAGGCCGGGTGTGATCCCCGGGTAATTTTGACGGCTTAGATGCCCCTGAGTAGCGGTTTCTCAAGCCACAGGTTATTCGCGTAGCCAACAGGTCCCGCACAAATTAACAAAAAAAAAAAAAAAATGATTGTGTTTTAATTTTATGGTAATTATATGGATCTTTTCATCCCTTTAAACCACTTCTATTGTGATATTCATCATCTTATATTTCCAACGATATAAAATTTTCCCAAAACCGTCTCCCAGATCTCAAGATATGAGCTCGTGAAGTTGAGTTGTCATGCAAGCCCATTAAAAATGAAGTTGACTGATATTTTAATTTATGAGACAAATATATCAACTTTCAGCACTTGAAACCTATACCACCATCTTCTACGTAGAAATACCTTTCCAACGATATAATTTTTTCTCGATTCTGATACTTGGAGCTCAAGTTATGGCCTCTGTAAGATTAACACTCAGCCATCGTCGATCGATTGTCTTGGTTAAATCACAACCCTTGGATTAATTTTGTGCCCCTTCATAAAAATTCGAATTTTGCTTCATATAAGTTATCCCACATGCATGGGAGTGTTTATCATACAATGGTATATAAATTTAAGTACAACATACTTAATAAGAAGCACGGAGAGAGAATATTACGGAGCTTGGAGGATTCGAACCTTAGAAAATTGTTGAATAAAATAATAATTTTGGAATCCCGTCGTCATCCACATCATGCCCAGTCACCATGATGAGTCATCCAATAATATTTCTCCACATGTCATAAATTGATTGGCTTCCAAATCATTCAATCATATCACGTCATATGTCTTTTTTTGTATGTTGCCACTTGTAATGCTCCAATAAGAATATTCCACGTGTCTCCCTCCACAAGTTGCCATGTGTCACAATTTCGTGCCTCCATGTTGAATGTTCTTATTGGTTCATGGTTTAAATGGATAAAACTTTGGAATAATGATTAAGTATAGGAGATCAGGTGGAAGGGTAAGTGAGGGGAAGGGGGAGGATTTTTATACAGTGGAAGTTAAAAGGGTAGTTTGTAGGCTATGGGAACGGGTTGGCAGGTCTGGGAGTGAGGTGAGTAAGGAGGTGAGGGATGACTGGTGTTTGCCCACCCATGAGCTACATTACTTTTAAAAAAATTTAATTAGGGAGAGGGTAAGGAGATGAGAGGGGGCGGGGGTAATTTATAGGTGGCGGAGGGATAAGGGTGACGTAGGGTGATGTAGGGGGGAAGGTAAAGTGTAGGCAGCGGAGTTAGGAGCATGGAGGGTTCATGAGGATGGGAAGGTGATGGAAGTAAGAATATGAGTCCACCAACCTGTGAATCCTTCATGGATGAAAAATGGCTAAGTAATGATTCTTCTCGGATCGAATCATGAAAATGAGAAAACACAAAAGTAAGAGTCCGCGAGTTTGTGAAACTGCAAGTCCGCAATACAAAAATAAACTTAAGTGTTTGAGGTGGACTGATGTATGGGTAAAGGGAACATAATACAAGTCCAGGAATCCACGAATATGATAAATTGGCTAAGTATGAAAAGGATAAGAGGGGAGAGGGAAAAATGGAAAACGGTTAAGTATGAGAATAGTAGGAGTAGAATGGAAAAGAGAAAAATGGTTAAGAGAGGAGATGGAAGGTGAGGGAAATAAGTGATGAGAGCACTCAGTCATAATTCAAAAATGGAGAGGAAAACATGAATCTTATAAAAAATCTTCATAATCTTTTCGTCGAACCTTTGGACAAAATCTTGAATAACTTAGGCATACAAAAATAGATTTATGATCCAAAAAATGTGGCGAAGTTGAGATTGGGGGTTGCAAAATGAACTTATAAAAGTTCAAAAAGTATCTTCTTTCGATATCAAGGATTTTCTTAATCCAAGAGCGGGAAAAAATAAATGACCAAATTTTGGTCAACATAAGCATAATGGTAAACTCCTTTCTTCATGGTCTGAGTTTATATATTCTTTGACAAAACAATTTTATCCATTGGGTTATGTTCAAAACTCCATGATGGAATGGAAAAATCTAAGACATGGTAAAGGTAAGGATGTTCAAAGTTTCACAAAGGAATTTAGGAAACAAGCACTTGCATTAAACATTCCTTTAGATTCTCATGAAACTTTGATGAAGTATATTGGTACACTCCATAGTTATATTCGACATACATTGTTATTATTTAACCCCACAAACTTAGATGAAGTGTGCATGTGCAAGAAACTCACCTTGATAATAAGGGAAAGAATGTACAAAAATACCACCTACACAAATTTTCCAAGTTCAAGGATAACAATTTCAAAGGAAAGATAAAGGACAAGAAGACAGTGGCAATGAAGAAAGAGGAAGGAAAGCCCTCTTGCACACATTGCGAGAAATCTGGGCATGATGACGAGCATTGTTGGAAGCTACATCCAGATCTAAATCTAAAGAGATTTGGAGTAAAAGGGAATCCAAATATGGTTGCAACAACGCAACAAGAGCTTTGTTCTGATTCAGGAGATGAGACGAGGATTATAGCCATGGGAGTACAAGGTAAAAGTTCATTTCATGTTGGTTCAAGTTGCACTAATGCATCTCATGATCATGAAATAAGAAGAAGTGAATTATTTCATATTAGAGTTGTATCTAAACATACTAAAATCGATACTCTATTTGATATGGGTTCCCAAGTGAATTTAATATCAGAAACTATTGTTAAAAAGTTGGGCCTACAAACAAAACCTCAACCTAAACCATACCCTCTTGGTTAGGTAACTGATAATGAAAAATTAAATGTTACCAAGCAATGTAGGGTCAGATTTGCTATTGCTTCCAAGTTGATAGATGAGGTTGATTTAGATGTTGTCCCACTTGATATATGTGGCATAGTTTTGGGAAGCCTATACCTTTATGATAGAAATTCAATCTTATTTTGAAATGAGAACAAATACCATCTCACAAAACATGGAGTGGAATACATTGTAAGGGCTCATAGTATGAAAAAAAAAATACAACACTTGTTAGTGCAGTCCAGATAAAGAGACTCATAAACACTAATAAGAAATATGTACTCATGGTTGTAAGAGAAAAATATGTTGAGACATATTATGCATTCAAAGGGTGTGATCCCTCTCATAAAGATGAAATGATTGATGTTATATATGACTATGATGAAATATTTCAGAAACCAGGTGGATTGCCTCCCAAGAGGGAGATTCAACATGAAATACATCTTCAACAAGATGTCTCTCTTCCAAATGTGGGTATGTATAGGATGTCAGTTATGGATATGGCAGAGATCAAGAAGCAAGTGCAAGACTTATTGGACCAAGGGGTCATTCAACCGAGCTCATCTTGTTGTGGTTATTCGATCATGTTGGTGCCAAATAAGAATGGCACATGGCGAATGTGCGTTGATTATCAAGCTCTCAACAAGATCAAAATAAAGAACCGTTACCCCTTTCCTCAAATATATGACTTGCTAGATCAGTTGAAGAATGCAATGTACTTCACAAAGTTGGATTTGAGGAGCGGCTACCACCAGGTCAAAATTGCAGAAGGTGACGCGTGAAAGACCACCTTCAAAACAAAACAAGGCCTTTTTTAGTGGTTTGTGATGCCATTTGGGATTTGTAATGCTCCAACAACATTCATGTGAGTCATGAATGATATATTTATGCCTTTCCTTGATGATTTTTTGATTGTATACTTAGATGAAATTCTTTTGTTTAGTATAACTTGGAGTGAACATGTAACGCATGTAGAGAGAGTATTGGATGTCCTTAAAAGGGAAAAGTTGTATGTAAAATTGTCAAAGTGTGACTTTGGAAAAACATCATTAGTTTACTTGGGGCATATTGTTGGAGGTGGTCAACTAAAGATAGACCCCTCCAAAGTTGAATTCATTGTAAATTGGCCTAATCCAACATTGGCTACTGAGGTTGTTGGCACAAAAGTGATCAGACCAGGGTCCTTTTCAAGTTACCAACAAAAGGCACCAATCTAGTCTAGTGCGTTGGCATTTTCATCTTCCCAGGAGGGAAGAATTCTCACCCGAAGTGCAACTGAGATGAATAGGAGAGGGAAGGGTAAGGAGAATCCTCAGACATATCTTCGAAGTAATAAGATTCATATCATTCCTGCGCAAAGTAGCTTAACCCTGCTACAGTCCTGAACATTTCCTAACTAAGAATGGAGTAAAAAGAGTTGTGTTGACATTCAAATGGAAGCTATAACCATTTAAGCATATCAAACATAAAAGATAATGTAACATTCAATAGATTCAGAAGACTAAGTACACAATTGATCAGGGGATCAAATTTTGCTCAAAAATTCAAAGTGGTCGGAATCACTTCAAACCGGACGAGAGCATAGACCTCATCATTGCGAACCCAACATAACTCGTTTCATCTCAAACGGACGTCGGGAGCGAGAGATATTGCAATTTGTTCAAATCGTCAAACAGGTAAAAAAGGGGACACTGACTGTGTAGTCCGTACAGTCCGTACGGATGCTGACATGGCATGACCGTACGTTGACATGGCAGAGATCATACGTCCAGGTGGCAGGTGATGACATGGCCTTCATTTATTGGCAGACAGTTGGCATATGAGCGTTTGACACATGTCATTTTGGTGGCTAATGGTATGATGACACATGGCCCAATCCGTGGCGGCCACGTGTCACTTGTTGTTTGGTTTAAAAGTTTGTCATTGGAAGGAGTCGACCCCGCGACCTCCGGGCAGGGGAAACGACTTAGCAAGGAGCTTCCAACCAGCGCGCCACTGTGTGTTGCTTATTATATGTATGGTCTGAATTGTATTTCAATTTGAATTTGGAAGTGGTTTGGGCCGCGACCGGGTCGGGGCTTAGCCCCAGCCCTTGGTCGCGCCCCATTTCATATAACCATAGCTATATTACATAGTGTGCACGCGTGGTTGAAATATGATTCAAACGGTTGTAAACCTACCCACCACTTGTTACTATATTATTCGCCTATGGACGGAGCCCCATTTTTGTAAATGTGCGTGGTCATATCATGAACCCATATGCCCGAGAGCTAGGCGGTTAGGGGCTGGCGCGCCCATAACCGTCCTACAGTTCATACCGTTAGCGCGGTTGCGTTCGGTGTTGGGTTTTCACGCTTTAAATAGCGTGTGTGCTAGGTTGCATGAAGAGGGGTGTGTTTTGTAGATGCAAAGACAACAAGCTTGAAGGGGGGACTTCCAAGAAGCCTAACTTCTTCGTTTTTTGGCCAAACGAGGTGCCGAAAAAGCCCAGCTAGGGGTTTTTGAATGCTCTGAAGCCATTGGAGCAGTCTGTTGGTCATTTTGATCATTGTAAAGCACGTTTTTTAGCACTTTGAGCAAATAATAATAATGATCCATTGGAAGCTGGACCAAGAGATGTAGCCCAAGAGAGGGGTGAACTCCTTTATCATTTGATGTGTTTATGTGCTTATGTTCATTGATTATGTTGTTGTTTATTTGTGTCTTAAATGAGTAAATCCTATTAAATGATCTGTTGCAAAGTTGATCCATTTTCTTTAAACACATAAACTTTACTTGCAAATATTTTCAAGATTTCAAGTCTTCTTCATTTTTAGATCAAGTTGGTATCAGAGCACTGGTTTTTGAAGACTTGATTATTTTGCAGATCGTTGGTATCGTAGAAAGAATCGGGTTTTGAAGACTTGATTATTTTGTAAGTGTTTTGTTTCTCGACTCTCACAAGGTTAAAAAATCACAAGAGGAGAAGGTCAACTTGTGGAGCCAAGTTCTCATCCTTCAAGGAGGAAGCATATACAATCACCGCAGCTCTAAGGAGGTATTCATCAAGTATGGCTCATGAAAAAAGTCATGAGCTTGTTCCTGTAGAAGATGAAGATCTCAAAAGGTTGTCATGGACAGAGAGATGATGAAGATCTTGATGGAAAGGAATGCATTGTTGTAAGGTGAAGGCTCCAACCCTTCAAAGCATAAGGGAAGCAAGTAGAAAAAAAAACTCCAAATGGAAATGGGGAATGGGAAGCCCCACCACCCTCTCCCTCCATCTTCTTCTTCTTCTTCTACCAATTCAAGACCTCTTCCGACCTCCAAAGGGACATGGTAAACTCCTTCAAATTCCTTCATTAAAAGCTTGATATAAAATTTGAATTGCCAATATACAATGGAGAAGTTAATGTCGAGAAGTTAGATAATTGGATAATGCCAAATTGAGGTATATATTATAGAATACACAAAATTCATTATGATGAAACCAAAATTCAGCTTGTTTCTTTAAGATTGGATAGTGAAGTACTCATTTGGTGGGAATCCATGACTCGTGTGGAGGACATGAAAGTGTGCATGGTAAAAATTTTGATTTCTTGAAATGATTTTATTGTTGTAATTAAAAACAATTCTTATCCATTGGCATAAGCAAAAGGCTACTATGGAATGGCAAAATTTTGTGATTTTCAAAAGGATTTAGTGTGCAAAGCTTTACTCAAGAATTTAGGAGAAGAGTCTTGGTTTTGGGAGTTGATTTTGTCTCCAAGAAACTTTACTCAAATACATTGGAGCTTTTACATAGTTATTTGAGACACATACTATACCGTGGTTTATCCCTTCAAATCTAGATGAAGTTTGTGTTCAAGCACCTCATTTCTAGAAGCAAGAGAAGGGAACCATTAATTCATGACGGTAAATAAGAAGACTTTCTACCCATGGGAGACAAAGGAAAGAAGAAGTTCAAAGGCAATGGCGTAAAGAATGTTGTTGTTAAGAAAGAGGGAGCACCACATGTAAACATTGTTCAAAAGATGGCCATGATGAAGCATCTCATTGTTGGAAACCTCATCTTGAAAGAAGACCCAAAAAGTTTTGGCAACAACAACAAAGGGAAGTCAAAGACTGTTGCAACCGCTCAACATGATTTAGGTTCTAATTGGTGATGAAACTAAGATCACAGCCATGGTTTATCAAGGTAATGGATCTAATGCAAGTACTAGTTCTTCGAATAATATCAATGTAACTCAACAAGAAAAAGAGAGAGAATTGAACTTTTTCACATAATGGTTGTTTCAAAGCATACCAAGATAGATACTCTATTTGATAATCGATCTCTGGCAAACCTTATTTCTGAAGAAACTCATAAGAAATTAAAGTTGAAACAATTCCACATCCTAAAGCATACCCTCTTGGTTGGATATGTGACAATGCAAAGTTCCATGTAACAAGAAGGTGTAAACTTAGGTTTGCTATCACCGCAAATTTTATCGAAGGGAGTAGAGCTTGATGTTATTCCATTGGATATCCGTGGTATTGTAAGTTGGGAAGCCTCAGATTTGTACATCGATAGGAAAGCTATTTTTCATCGCCATGAGAATAAGTATCATTTGTTTAAAGATGGAGTTGAGTACATTGTTAGAGCCCATACAAAGAAGATGAATTTATCACTTATAATGCGTGGACAAATGAAGAGATTAGTCAATGCTAGTAAGAATTGTTCTTAATGATCAAACCTAAAGATGATGTTGAAATGCTTCATTTTCAACATCATCTTTAGGTTGTGATACAAAGTTGAAATTCGATTTATAGGAAGTTGTTACTCAAGTATGATGAAATGTTTAAAGAACCTAAGGGATTAATCAAAGAGGAATCCAACATGAAATTCAATTGCAGCAAGATAGTCCCTTCCAAACATTGGTATGTATAGAATGTCGGGTATGGAAATGCCTAGATTAAAAAACAAATTCAAGAGAGTTGCTCGACAAAGGGTTATTGTACCAAGCTCATCGCCATGTGGATCTCCAATTGTGTTAGTGCCAAAGCGAAAGATGGTACGTGGAGCATGTGTTGGATTTCGTGGCTTTGAACAAAATTACGCTTAAGAATCGCTATCCCTTCCTAGAATTGATGATTTGTTTGATCAATTAAAAGATGCAAGAAATTATGCAATGGGTTTTCTTCAACAACACTTGGTTATCGCATAAGAAGGGAATTTTTAACAAAGTCGTTGATATGCTTTCAAGGCCTATTATTAGTGCTTCAGCTTATTCTTAAGTATAGTCCTATAATGCATGAAAGCTATGTTGAGCAATATGCTTTAGATAATCGATTTCAAAGAAGTATATGAACTTTATGCCACTCTAACCATGTTGAAGAATTGATTACCATGTGCATAATAATCTTTGTATCATCTTGGCAAGTTGTGTATTCCACAAGAGGGGAAAGAATCAACATTATAAGAGAGAAGTGCATCTCTCTCATTGTTGGTCATTTTGGTGTGTAGGCAAGACAGCTGGCTAATTTGCAAAGATAATCGCCATCGCCTAAAAATGAATGAAAGTGTTTCCAAGATATGTTCGAGGATGTTCAAGTTGTGTGCCACAAGTAAACCCAGCAATCGAAAGTTGGGTTTGTATAATCTACTTCCGGGCCTTCTCATCTTTGGGAAAGTATTTCTATGGACTTTGTAGGAAGTTTACCTATGTCGAGATGAAATCAAGGATTATCTTTATGTTGTGGCTGATAGATTTAGCAAAATGTGTATTTTGATGCCCTTTACTAAGCAGGTTACAAATTAACAAATGGCAATGTTCTTTCAAAATGTTTGGGTGCATTTTGGATTGCCTTAATCCATTATTTTCCTCGGACGGATTCTCGATTTGTTGGAAGTTTTGGTCGAAGTTTATGGGCACTCATGGACACCAAACTTAAAAAGTATCGCCTTTCATCCCAAACGATGGTCGCATTTAGGTGGTAAATCGAACAAAGGTGCATTGCTTATTAAAAAGAAGTATCCTAAACTTTGGGATGAGAATTTACACTACATTCAAGATGCGTACAATCGAGCAGCACTCTTCGACTCAAACGCCGCCATTTGAAGCATGTTTGGCCATTTGCCCAAGTCTCCTTTAGATTTTATCTTTGGGCGATATATTGTGATCATGGTCAAGATGACATTGATAGGGGCGTAGTGTTCATTGAACAAATTCACCATACATCAGGTGGTGCAAGAAAAGTTGGAAAAGAGTCAAGCCGGTACAAAATCTAGACATGACAAGCATCGTTGATCACGTTTCCGTGTTGGAGATGAAGTTTGGTTTTACATCAAGAAGGAGAGGCTTAAAGGAGAAGGTAAAAAGTTGAAACCGACTGACATGGTCCTTTCAAGATTATCGCCAAGATTGGTAATAATGCCTTCATTTAGATTTGCCTCCTTATATGCAAATGTATGTCAAGTAATGCCAGAATTTGAACTGTATGAGCCTCCGCTGATTGAAGATCATGGAGAGCATGTTCAGATTCCTTCCATAGATGATTTTTCCCTCGTAGTATCTTTACGTAATCAAGATGAAGACACCATCCTGGGATGTGAGAATGTGAACTTCAAACGAGGAAATGTGGAGTATCTTCGAGTTGGTCTTAAAGGAACAAATCAAATCCAAGCAAATCCAAGTGGATTGAGGTTGGAAGGGTGAGGGAACTATACCCTCATCTTCACATAGACTGAAAATAGTCTTTTGGAGATCCAAAAGCTTCCCAATGGGGAGGTGTTATCAGGGGATCAAATTTTGCTCAAAAAATCAAAGTGCTTGGAATCGCTTCAAACCGAACGAGAGCGTAGACCTCGCCATTGCGAACCCAACGCAACTTGTTTCGTCTCAAACGGACATCGGGAGTGAGAGATATTGCGATCTGTTCAAATCGTCAAACAGGTAAAAAAGGGGACGCTGACTATACAGTCCGTATAGTCCATACGGATGTTGACGTGGCATGACCGTATGCTAATGTGGTAGAGATCGTACGTCCAGGTGGTAGGTGATGACATGGCCTTCATTTATTGGCAGACAGTTGGCATATGAGTGTTTGACACGTGTCATTTTGGTGGCTAATGGTATGATGACACGTGGCCCAATGTGTGGCGACCACGTGTCACTTGTTGTTTGGTTTAAAAGTTTGTCATTGGCAGGAGTTGACCCCGTGACCTCCGGGCAGGGAAAACAACTTGGCAAGGAGATTCCAACCAACGTGCCACCGTGCATTGCTTATTATATGTATGGTCTGAATTGTATTTCAATTTGAATGTGGGAGTGGTTTGGGCCGCGACCGGGCAGGGGCTTAGCCCCAGCCCTTGGTCACGCGCCATTTCATATAACCACAGCTATATTACATAGTGCGTGCGCACGGTTGAAATATGGTTCAAACGGTTGTAAACCTACCCGCCACTTGTTACTATATTATTCGCCTATGGACGGAGCCCCATTTTTGTAAATGTGTGTGGTCATATCATGAACCCATATGCCCGAGAGCTAGGCGGTTAGGGGCTGGCGCGCCCATAACCATCCTACAGTTCACACCGTTAGCGCGGTTGTGTTTGGTGCTGGGTTTTCACGCTTTAAATAGCGTGTGTGCTAGGTTGCATGAAGAGGGGTGCGTTTTGTAGATGCAGAGACAACAAGCTTGAAGGGGGGACTTCCAAGAAGCCTAACTTCTTCGTTTTTTGCCCAAACGAGGTGCCGAAAAAACCCAGCTAGGGGTTTTTGGACGCTCTGAAGCCATTGGAGCAGTCTGTTGGTCATTTTGAGCATTGTAAAGCATGTTTTTGATTACTTTGAGTAAATAATAATAATGATCCATTGGAATATGGACCAGGAGTTGTAGCCCAAGAGAGGGGTGAACTCCTTTATCATTTGTTGTGTTTATGTGCTTATGTTCATTGATTATGCTGCTATTTATTTGTGTCTTAAATGAGTAAATCCTATTAAATGATGTGTTGCAAAGTTGATCCATTTTCTTTAAACACATAAACTTTACTTGCAAATATTTTCAAGATTTCAAGTCTTCTTCATTTTTAGATCAACAATATATTTTCAAGAAAATTGGGTCTCCCACTGTATTATCATATAACATGTTTATTCTTCAGAATACAAGATCAGCTTAAGTTACAGAGACAATTTTTCATGCCAAAGATAATCAGCAAATGCTTCTGGACTACTGTGAGACAAGGTTATCTCATCCCCTTGCTCTTCCCAACACTACAATACTACATGGCTCTATTACATTATCAGTCTGGTTCCTAACCCAGATCTCAAGACTTAGCTAAGATAACAAAATGAACTATGACAAACATATCATCTCATACCCCCCTACAATCATATTGATCCCAACTCTATAATCTGATCTTGGCTTGTTGGTTTAGAACCCGAGAGTTCTCTCTTCTTCTTGATTCGGTTGCAACCACTTTCTCCAAAACTGGTGTTGTGTTTTCTTTCCAACTGTTTTTTTTTTCTAATTGTTTCTTATTGTGCATTCCCTTTTCTCCGCTTTTTGTTCCTTCCTTTGGTCGACTGTCTAATTCCAAAATATCTTGCACAACTTTTGTTCTCCAAAACGAAGCTCTGAAATATCTTATGCAACTTCTATTTATCAAAACGAAAGGCCCAACAGAGGTTATAATTTTCTTAGGGGAAGTTCAATACTGGAGAAATTTAATTGCAAAATTCTCCTACATTGCATCAACTTTACATTCCTTAAATAGTGTGAAACAAACCTTCTGGTGGGGAGGAAAACAACAAAATGCCTTCGACACATTGAAGATAAATATCAGCACCACACCAATGCTAGCACTACCTGACCTACAACAACCATTTTAAATTGAGACTGATGCCAGAGCCTATGCCATGGAAGCAGTCTTCATGCAACAATGTAAGCCCATTTGCTTTCATTCTGAAACTTTTTCTAAGGCTGTGTAACTATCCTACATATGAAAAATAATTGTATGCATTGGTACAAAATGTGAAAAAATGGAAACACTACTTAATGGGAAAGGAAAAAATCATACACATTACTCATCAACCATTACTGTATCTCTAGTCACAAACCAAGTTGTAGCAATAAAGACACTACAGGTGGATGGGGTTCTTACAACAGTTCCATTTAGCCATCAGATACAATAAGGGCATAAGTAATAAAGTTGTGAACATGATTTCTAGACCTCCTACTTCTACATCCATTGTTTTGAATAATGCTTCCTTATCTCATGACAATTATATTGAACAATATGTTAATGATGAAGATTTCAAGGATGCATATGAGAGGCTAACCTATGGATTGCAAGTGGAGAATTTTTATGTACAAGATAAACTACTCTACCATATGGGAAAGCTTTGTATTCCATTCAATGAAAGAATGCATGTAATCAGGGAAGCATATACTTCCCTTGTATTTGGGCACTTTGGGGTAGGTAAGACTATGGAACATTTACAAAGGTTTTCCTATTGGCCTCGAATGAAAGATATTGTAACCAAATATGTAAAGGGGTGTGTGTTGTGCTCAACTTGTAAGCCCACTAATATAAAATTGGGGTTGTACGCACCACTTCATGTTCCTTCTCATCCTTGAGAAAGTATTTCCATGGATTTTGTAGGGGGGTTGGCTTTGTCAAAGAGGGGTCATGACTACTGGTAGTATTAGTGGATAGGTTTAGTAAAATGTGTGTTTTGATTCCATGTAAAAAGAAGATCATTGTTGATCAAACTGCACATTTGTTCTTTCAACATGTATGGGTCCACTTTGTATTTCCCACATCCATCATCTCGGATTGAGACACTCGATTCCTTGGAGAGTTTTGGACAAGTTTGTGGAGAATTATGGACACCAAGATAAAGAGAAGTATTGATTTCCATCCATAGACCGACGGCCAGTCAAAGGTTGTAAACAAAACAGTGGTTCATTTGCTTCAAGGCTACTGTAGCAAACATCCCAAGTTGTGGGATGATCAGATACAATATGTGCAGCTTGCATACAACCAAGCCTTGCACTCTTCCACACAAATTTCACCATTTAGGACATGTTTTGGGTATTTACCTAATGCTCCTTTGGACTTGGCTTTTGTCAAAGATGTTGACTCAAGTGAACAAAGAGAAGAAGACAGAGCCTGCAAGTTCATTCAGAGGATCCAGCAAGTACATCAAACAGTCTGGGAACATTTGGAAAAGAGTCATGCATAGCACAAAGCTCGTCATGACAATCACAGAGTTGATCATCAGTTTCAAGTGGGAGATCAAGTATGGCTTCACATCAACAAGGATAGGTTGAAGGGAGAAGGAAAAAATCTCAATCCCATCACCATCTTGGAGAAAATTGGCACAAATGTATTTCACCTCGATCTACCACCGTACATGCATATATACTCAGTTGTAAACGTAGAGAACCTGAAACTTTATGAGCCTCCAATGATCATGGATCAATAGGAAACTATTTCAGTACCTTTAGTGGACGAGTTTTCTCCTGAGTACATGGACGAGTTGAAGGAAGATCTCATCCTAGACAAAAGGACAAGGACTTCACACACGAGTGATGTAGAATATCGTCGAGTGGGCCTGAAGAGAACACATCCAAGTAAAGCAAGGTGGATCGAGAAAGAGAAAGTGAGGGAGAAATTCCCTCATTTTCATGTTGTGAACACATCCAAGTAAATCAAGGTGGATCACGAAAGAGAAAGTGAGGGATAAATTCCCTCACTTTCATGTTGATTGATGAGGGTTTTGGAGGCCCAAAAATCTTCTTAGTGGGGAGGAATGATCCAGGAGGATCTAGAAGGGAAAAAATTCAAAGTCCTCAAATATCAGCAAAAAGGGAACCAAGTCGAAGAGCTCATCGAGATATTTTCGTCAGCATAAACAATTCGTCAAATGGAGTCTGAATGGAGAAGTTATGGTCGGTCAAAGTTGACAGACAACCCTAGTCAAAAGTCAATGATGATGTCATCATCCGTACATGTGACGTCAGCAGTACGTACCAGGGATACGACAGCATGAGATCATTACTAATATCAACATGCCAACATGGCAGCACCCAAGAGGCAACACATGGCAGGCATATTTGGCCCTTTGGGTGGCTACTTGGACCTATCAGTGAGTGCCACGTGGCACCCCCAGGTGATTCCATGTGGCACCACCCTAGAGGTTGTCACGTGGAAGTTCTATAGAGTGACACATGGTCTGCGGACCAAGATGACATGTGGAATGTTAACCACGATGACATGTGGGCAGTTGACTGGACAAGGTTAGGCGAATGGCAAGGTGCCACGTGGCCCAATCATTGGGCACCACGTGGCTTCCCAGAAATGCCTAAGGAGGGTTGGGAAATGATTAAAAAAAATATATATAAATATGTCCATTGTACCGACCCACAACCCTCATATTTGATGTATCCACCACAAATTCCGACAAAAGATCTGGTGACAGTTTTCATGCATCCATCCCATCACATATTTGGCGGACCGTCCCCAAAATTACCGGCAACATGTATCAAACTTGGCACAGGTTCCATATTAGTTGTGGGATAAAGTTGGTGGGGCAGAGTTTGAATGTATTGGATACATATATTTATAATGTTTTTTATAACGGGATTCCAAAAGGGGTAGGCCTAAGGGATTGACCCCAGGACCTCCCCAACTTTAGCACTAAACTTAGAAATCCGCCAACCATTGGGCCAATGACCCATTTTGAAATATCCGTCAACCTTATTACTTAAATATTCATTTTCACAAAGCTAGGGGTCGACGGTACGGTGGCATGTTTTTCCATGCAAAGATAATTTAATGCAGGTATTGTACAGATTATAGAGGCATGCTTTATGAGGCGAAGAGCCCATCAGAGGCTTGGAAGTGACTTTGTCCATTTGAGACAAATTTATAGTCGATTTTGCACTACTCCTCACCACGAGTCCACCAGCGATGTCTATTTTTACATCATATATACAGATTAGAAGGCCATTTTGCAGACTTGAGGTATAATAATGCATTTATGCCAATTTCATTGCTGAGAATAATATAAAGCCTCTCCACTTTGAAGCAAGGCCCAGAGACATAGTCCACATTGGATGAACTTCGTTATAATGTCTTTTTTTCTTGCTCTTATTCTCCTCTTTTCTCTATGATTATGTCCTATTTATGTGTGTTTCACATAATCTTTTAAATTCATTCTCTTAATGCAATTCATGTAATGTCATCGAAGTAAAGATCCTGGATCACCCGACCACTCAATCCTCCTCTTGATGACTCATAACCAAAATCACAAGGTTAACTTAGTTGGAAAGACTATCCACATTTTTTATATCCATGCACAACTACAAATACAGGCTATAAGCACCATACTTACATATGCAAGCAATATTAAACATAATAGAGACAATTACTTATATGTGACTACATATCATAATTAACTCATATCAAGCATTTATAAATAAGCACACAGTAAATAAAACAAGAACATAATGAACACTTATATTTTATAAAAGTCATCAACTGTGACTTGACTTAAACATTCCTCCCATCCATAGACTATGTTTCTCATAAAATTTCAGCAACAGGTCACCCCCGAGCTGGGGCTCAAACTCCACCAAGGAAAAATACTTCTAGTGACACACTAAGGTCTAACTCGCAACAAAATTGTTCATTCCTAGGTTCCCACTGTTGCAACTAGTTGACAGTTCCCCATGCACCTGTCGCACCCAAGGAAGTATGCCCCTTCTCTACTCATAAGTCCTTCGGCTGCCCCACTTCCATTCCCAGGGTTATTAGCAACAGGCCAGATAGGAATTATGTGGGTCTTGCACACCAGGGAACAATTCTCAGCAACACTCTCACGTGGAGAATATGCTCTCAAGTCTGAAAATCACTTCTCAACAACTAATCTCTCACCCAGAGAGACTACTCACGGTCTGTCAACCTGTCTCCTCAACAATAAACTCATATTACAACACCACAACTCCTTACAAGCTTCTTCATGCAAATAAGGTAATAATCAGATTTTCCATACAGTCCAACCCCCTTCTACTCACGAGAGCCTGAAACATGAATAATAATGCAACAATCATCCCCAAAATACATTAAGGCCAGCAATATATATTGCATGTCTTCCACTTGACACTTGTCACCTTTAGAAGTAGCATTAAGCCACCTAGTGACTTGTTCCCTGCCCTCAAGAACTTAGGATAAAAACATATCCACATCAAACACTTTTTGGAAATATTATTAAAATATTTCTCCCTTTTCCATTTTTCGGTGGAGTTGGCCCCCCATCTCTTTTCGTCTGAGTATGTCTACGCGCAATGATGCAATATTATATTAATAATCATGATTGTATTTACATGGATAGGTGCACTATCCTATCTGTGTCCAATCCCACCAACCTCATAATCACACGGTCTCAAAACATATACAGCCACATACATAACTCAACTATGTGCACTTCTCGATCATTATTGCACACTTACCCAAGTTCATGCAACATGGTGCAATGTGTGAAATTACCTAGGTCCATGCAACACACAAAATGTGCACACCATGTCTTTATAACAATTCTTCACACACTTACTCAGATGTGCACAACACCCAAAACCAGGTGTCAGCAGCTCACTAGCCTAAATGTACATTACATTTATACTTGGTTCCAATGGCTCCCCAAGCTATATGTACAATTACAAAGGGCTCTGAATCAGGGACATTACAAGTGGGTACAGTATGCATTCCTTAATCTTTGCATTTGGATCCAATGGCTTCCCTAATGCTTATGGCGATCATGACTTGTGTTATTGTGTGGATCGTCCCTTTCAAGAATCAAGTTGAAGATGTAACAACTATATATTTGCAAGGCCCAGTCGATAGCCATTGCTTACATTTGTAACAATATTCTCTATCCATGGCTCTATTTTTCAAGTCTCTTGGCTCATCTAGGAGCATTCCCTACTTTTCCTGACTAGCATAAGGATGATGAATGTGCCAAAGCTAAAATTTATGTTAACAATTCCAGTTGTGGATATTGTGATATCTACATTCGATATGCCATTGAAGTGGGTTAAAGTGAATAATTGTTGAATTAGGTTAGAAATTGTCTCATAATCAATCTCGAGGTTGTTGTCAATCCTCTAGCTTTTATGTGATTTTGTGAGTGTGGATACAGGTGACGAAAATCAATATGTAAGATGCAAATATACTAAGTTAATTATATGTTCATGAAGAGAATTTACTACACATTCCAAAAATTAAGAAGTGGATTCAATCATGCAAGAGAGGGTGCAAGACTTTAGACATCTAGCACACCAATGAAGAGCCTCTCAGAGTTTTTCCTCTTCTTCTTATTTTCGGGGGGGCAGTGGAGTGGATTGGTAGGTGGATTCACATCCATGTGAAAGATATCCCACTGATTGGAAGCGGTGGTGTTGTTCTGGTAAAGGGTTTTTTTCAAAAGATGGTAAGAGTAAATATGATCCATCTTTTCCCAAAGCTTTGGCAGAGTGTTCAAAACCTCCACAATGTATTGCTACTCTAAGTACATCCTACAATTCTTTAGAAGAAGAATAAGAAGAAGAGTAAACTCAATAATCTTCCTATGATTGCTAATATGTTGTACCTAAACGTGACTCCTTTAGATATCATGTCCTTGCCCTTCGTAAACGTCTCAATGCCTAGTCCCAACCATGCACCTAACAACAAGATCAACCAATGCGAGACCAATGCATGTCAATACGATACTTTCAAGGAAGGAAGGGCATAAAACTAATCAAATTCAATAGGAACTTGCTTTAGGCCATATCGCATGAACAATATATTAGGTGAATACTTTTATTATAGATGTAATAAGGTTGACACAAGATCCACTATTAGAACCAAAATCAACGCACCATGAAAAGATCGAGAAATAAAGAAAATGATTGGGAAAATTAGTTCAGGCCATGGCAATAAAACTTCAAACATAAGGCTTCATTGTATGTGATTAAATGGAACTCTTTTTATAGACCAATAGCTAAATGTAAAACACTCACCGAAAAAAATGGAAAGGTAGCAATACTTCGAAGCAGGGTTTAGTGCACATCAAATGCACGAGTTTGGGGAAATACTTCAAATTGTGGATTCAAAAACTACATCCCCCTTTTGCCATATTTTAAAGAGAACGCATCAAGCCATGGAGTAAAAGAAAAAATAACTTCAAACCTAACCAAACCTTCCAGAACTTTGAAAAGGAAAACCTCAGGGAATCGAAATTAATTGAAGAAAAGTCCTACAGACCTATTAATATCCTTCAATTTTGCAAGTGATGTAGTCATTAAATCCTACGTGGCATAAACAACGATAGCAAATAAAATATGATCATTCAACCCTGAATTTAAAATATTCCCTTCATGATCTGCAAGCCTTTAAAACCATAGTTGAATTGAAGACAAAAAAAAATTGAGGATTGCTTCAACACTTTAAGACTTCATAATTCGGTTTAGGCATAAAAAATAACGTAAAGTTAGGGAAATATATGTGAAATTGAAAAACAGAGAGGCAATATCCAACTTTAGATAAGAATCTACAAATTTAAGAAGAGGTACAACATTTTTTTTCAAGAAATTTATCGCGATAATACTAGTTAGCCATAGCAGCAGAAAGATTTTTTAAATAATAAAAAAATTCTTGACTAAACCATTAGCAACGACATATAGAAAATTCATAAATAAATCGCACTAAATAAAACCAAGCCAAATTACTTCACGCACGAATGAATAAGTCTAAAGAACACAATAAGGTAAACGAACTGTCAATATGGAAGTATTACTTAATACTTGGTATATAAAATATATATTTAATATTTAATAAATTTATTATTCATTGTCTTATTCAAATGTACAACAATGTATATAAATAAACGTACATGAGTAGAGTCACGTTTTTTTTTTGTCTAAAAAGACGTGATTTTACATTAAAAGTAATAATTATTACATTAATGATTTAATTAATAATTAATGGCATTGTAATATACACAAAGTATATTACAAATCATTCCTCCTAAAAATAATCTTCATCCTCGAAGCATAGGTAAAGACGAATATTATGAATCTTTTGTCATCTAACTAGTGATGTTTCTTCACTAATTACAATTTTTTTTAAATATATTCGCAATTGTTTCTAAGTATTAGGTGTTCTACTAAATAGCGTGTACATCCTTAAAATGTTGTATTTATGGTCGTTGTACATGAAGGAGCATGGTATTTTATGCCAGAAGATTCAGGTAAGCAGAATTTGGACATAGTACACCTCCCAATACACTGCGCAAAAACATGTATTGATTTTTTTCCTCAACAATCTGTGTGGTATGGTTTCCATAACATCCATCTTCATAACTTATGTCTCTACCCTCCTGGAATGCAATCAATTCCGCAGTATTTTTGAAAGTGTGTGTAGATGTTTGAACAATTGGAGTATCAATTGCATCGGTAATTATAACATGTCATGTCTTTGCACTGGAACGGTGAGGATTCCAATGGGGCTAAGTCCTTTTGCTCAGATCTGCACATTGGACATGAATTTCTATGACAAAACCATTTGAGAGTGCACTTTGAATGATAGAGGTGTTTGCATGGCAATTGTTTTGCATGTTGTTCAGTGGAAAACCTTTATTGACACATTGGGCACATCACTCCATCATATTTTTCACTTTCTTTGAAAAACATAACTACTGGCAGCTCAATGAATGCTACACGGAGATTATTGGGTACCTCTTTTTCCTCCACATGACTACTAATTACTCTTTCCCCTCAAAATTTTCTCATGCCAATATCCATCGTTTCATATCTGAAATCAACGTTATACGTACAGTCCGCTAAATGTTGACTGATCTGACGCCATGTGAAACTGGAATTCCATATAATTTGATTGGAATAATTGACTCTTTGATTGCGTTGGCAATAATCTTGTATACATTGAACAACAATAATATTGTCTAGAAATGTAAATGTTGTGAGATAGTCTTCAATTTGAGTATTGAATCTGAAACGAGCAACGTTCTCCCCATGCCATCGATAATCTAATTCATGTATATCAATATTATTTGATAAACTCTCTACTTCCTGAGGTTGGTATTGGAGAAATAAAAACATTGTATTAACACTCACATTTGACACCAAATGGTTATCTTCTTCAAAATTCCAGTCATGTTTCTTTAACCATCAAATGGTAGGGCTCTCACCCTCTCTTTCATCGTCATCATATCGGTCTGACAATGTTCCCATGGAGTTTTGTGCAATGAGTTTAATATCGTTATCTTATTCAAACTCGACATTGGCTCGTTTTATGTATGTTCCCGTCATTTGACGTAAATCATAGTAGACAGTGTCCCGAAAGTGGGAACAATCTTTAAACATGAGAGATGCCCCATTGGATGGGAGGCTTATAGGTTGCTCGCCTCTTACGGGGATTCGATGTGCTTTTCTGGTGTCTATTTTCATCGGTATGACTTCTTCTACTTTCGTCCTTGTCTTGATGTATAGGTGCGACATTAATCTTTTCTTCATCATCAAAAAGATAGTAATACCTGAAGTATTGCTAGATTTTATTTACCCATCTTGTTGCTTCTCTTTCATCTGATCCATCAAATTCTAAAAGAATAATATCCACCTTGGGCAGGCCATTATTAGGCCTTCCCACGTTAGGCAATTAATTTGATTGGTGAGGCTCCCACTGCGAAGTTTATTTACATGGGATTCTACTCCCATTTGTTATTGATTTGAGCATTAATCTCATGTCATGGTAGTTTTTGTTGCATTCCGCTAGTTCTTCGTTTAGTTTGTCAATTTTGGCATCGAAAGAAGTACTTACTTGATTTATAAGGCTTGCAAAAAAATCTTTAGAGTTTTCACTTAGCTCCAGCATGGAGGAAGTGTTGTCCTTTGTATTTTTCTCTGCTTCTCTCAGTCTTCTCCTCATGTTACTCATGTTGAGGTTGATGAAAGAAGAATATGTCTTAAATATTTATTGTAGGTCATGATGCAGAATGGTGGATGCATGGAAGAAGGAGTGTGTGGGATTGAGAGAGGGGCGAATGGAGGTCACGGGTTTGGAGGATGTGAGGAAAAGGAATGCTCTGATACCAACTGGAAGCTTAATACTTGGTATATATAAAATATATATTTAATATTTAATAAATTTATTATTCGTTGTATTATTCAAATGTACAACAACATGTATAAATACACGTACTTGAGTAGAGTAATAATTATTGCATTAATAATTTAATTTATAATTAATGGCATTGTAATATACACAAAGTATATTTCCCGCAGGGGTGTAGACTGATTGGCAAGTGTCGTGTAAATGGAAGTAAATGTGTAAAAAGAGGTCTCAAGGTCGATTCTCACCCCGATTTACATGTGCTCCATTCTTGTGGGTTGCGTGGAAGCACCTGGGGTTATAGTGGTAGAGGACAGGTATCGACCCCATGTCACATGAGTACAAGAACTGCAAGTTGTCGATTCCCCCAGTACAATATATATATATATATATATAACACAATACTTGTCCTCAAACAAAGATGTCCACTACATGTTGTTACAGCTTGTATTTTTCATTCAATCAATTAGATATGAGGGTAATAGAAGAATGATATGTTCAATAAATGTCAATAATCCTTCAATTTATCTTCATTTAGCCACAGAGTTAACATTTTTTGGAGCTCGACTAACTCTTATTTGGATCCAAAGTCTAAAAGAAAGAGGAAAGAAAAAAAAAAAAAAAAACCAGGCAAAATAAAAAAACAAGTAAAATAATGCCAATATGCTCTATATTTGATAGAAAATGGATGTTCTTAGCTCAGTTATCCACTCAGAACCCAATTATAAATTCTAAATGGCCAAAATCACAATAACTCCAATGATTTTATAAGATTTTTCACCACCACATTCCTCACAACATAGAAGGGGTGATTCATGCCCTTTTATTTTACAAGTCTATTGACAAGTTATTTATTTACAGTAATGTCGAACTATTTTTTTATATTCATTTTCATTGTTCCACAAAGGAAACTATAAGGAAGCTCCCTCCATCATCCCTTTCATGTTTTTTTTTTCTCTCAATAAATAAATTCAATAACACTATCGAGATTCTCAAAGTACACATATTTTTGTGTTGGAATGCTTTATGCCTCCATGCTCATTTTCTCTAATAATATTAACAGATATAACCTAGTTATGGCATATGTGTCGATGAATTCTGAAGAAAAAAAAACAATCCAAGATATTTTAGATCCTCCCTCTAAAGAAGCTCATTATTTGGTACATACCTTATATCTAGTTGAAAATATGTTAGAGACAATTTTGGATGTCATCTTGAAACCATAGTTTTGTTCTTGGCTAGTAGATACATATATTTTTCTTAAAGATAAATGTAAGGTTGCAATTAGAGTTCATCTAATAGCCATTATCCCTATTTTCTTATTCTTTAAGGCACCTTCAAATGGGATATTTCTTAAAGCTCAAAGATAATACTCTTTGTTGTTGCACACCATTTTTTAACCATGCTATGATACCAAATGTAGCACCCTTCATGAAGTGTTATGTAATCGCATTCACTTAATATAATATATGTGTTGTAAGAGATTTGATTTACCATAAATTATCTACTTTCCTAGATGGAATAACTTACAACATACTCGTTTTACATTTTCCCGTTGTTAAATTTTCAAAATTTGAATCTAACTATCTAAATTTAAATAATAGATGAGATAAAGTAAGAAGTTAACTTACGATTTAAATATTTAAACAAAAACATAACAAAATATCAAGTAAAATACCTCCTCCTTGGTTTGTTGAAGTTGGTCCTTTTTAATGTAGCCCAACCATTAGTATGAAGATGCCTCCAAGAGTTATTTTCCCACTTTCCCAAAGTGACACAGAATTATCCTCCCATCCAAATAGGAGCCTAGTTGGCTTCCTAGCTCCAAGAATAACAATGCACATATTCTCTAAGAAGATTGGCATAAGAAACATCTCTTCCAAACATTATCCAAACTCTCCATAAGATCCAAGCTCTCCCCCTCTCAACACCATTTACTCTTCCTATTTATCAAGTTCTCGTACCCTTTTCTCCAAGTCTCCTCAACCACCCTCATTATTAGTCATCAACCTCCCTCATCTAGATTTTTGGGAAAAAGCTAAAACAAAACTAAAATACAAATTACTTACAAAAAATAAAAAATAAATAGAATGAAAAGTCTTTCTTCTCATGCTAGCTTATAAATGCAAGTTGACAATTTTTCCCAAATTTTATGACAACCCACCATACCCATTTAATTCATCATACCAACCATCAACCAAACTCAACGAAGGTATCTAATTCTACTATATATTTATGTGTGCAATATAATTTACATAATCATTAAACCATTCAATTAAATAGTCAATAACCTAGTTTAATAATTAATGCATCAACTAATTGTACTAGTGTACATTTGCATGGTATATATGCATAGCTAACGGACACATAGCATGCTCATGTACTAATGATAAAAAATCATTGCCTCTAGTGTGTAGTTCTTGTATGATCACACCAAGGCATTAAGGGAAATAAATCAAGTAAATGCATCATTCGGTAATCTTAACAAACAAAATTACAATAATTCATCAATAATTGATCATCACACTTAAAATATCAAAAGGGAATCAAAATGAGGGTTTTAAACGTGGTAGGAACCAAGTGAGAGAACAAGAGTGGGACATCTAATACCCAAGCAATATTCTCAATTAATATCAAATCATCCTTCCTCCCTACCCTACTTCCCTCTTCCAAATCCTATCATTTCCTCTGTTGGACTAAGTTGTAGCATAAACTGTATTGACCTAATTCCAAACAGAACCCATAAGTGAAAGTCTCACTATCTTGAAAAAGATTCTCCAACAAGAAATTGGCAGTCATAATCACATGTCTAGGGAAGTGTGGCTTAGCACAGCTCTCCCATTACTCCAGGTTTTAGAGGATACTCAGTGGGAAATGCCTCGACCCCTCCTTATAGAATTAGGGTCAATACAATATTCGGTGTTGTAACATCCCCATTTTTAATCCTCAAATTAGCGAGATGTAATGTGAATATAATGTATGGAAATGGGACCGAATATGTAGTATGTAAAAATTGTATATCATTATAATAAAATAAAATGTGCTACTACAAATGGACATGGAGAGAGTCATGGGGGATAAGTTTTCCATAAGAGAACAAGGGTCAAAAGAGTTTTTTTTTATTCATGTGTCTTAAATCCCAAACCATTCCTAAATTATCGGTTTGAGTAAACCTTCTAATTTTTCCCTTTGAGTGTATGAGATCCCAATCACTGAATCTATGTAATAGATTGGGTGTGAGGAGTCACATCCCATAGTTATTGGGAGCATGGGGTTGAAGTACAATCAACATCGGGGAGAGTGAGAGTCAACTGTTTTGAGGGGAAAGGAAATTCGTATGGGGAAAGATGGGTGTTTTTACAATTAGTTTTTGGGAAAACAAGGTAGTGCAAGGTGTTAGGGCTTGAAGGCAGCCATAGTGGGCATGTGTTGTAGATGTTTGGAGCTGGAAAATGGATGAACAAGTAAGTTTTTAGGCTTGTAGAGTGAGTTTTTTGTGCACAGCAAATGTTTTGTTGTTGAGAGTTTCATGTTGCAGTTTTAGTTCCCTGGAGTTTCTAGCAAGAGAGATTCATATCCTACCTATGTTGGAGCCCTTGAGGGAAGGGGGATAGCTTGAGGGATTGCATGGAAAAAATGGGATCCCATTCCTTGGGTTGTGCATGTTGTGGGGAAGAGAGATAGTGGATTGAGATGGTTGTAGGAAACTAGCTTGATGTAAGTGGACAGTAGACACCCTTAGGAGACACCATTTCTTGTGGATTCCTAGCCCCGACACAGGGGTGACTTGTTTTTTATATTTGGAGCATTGAGTCTATGGTTGAGTGGAACATTTGTCATCTACAACTAGTTGTGCATTTGATTTAAAAGATGAATGTTTTATCTTTGTTCAATGTTTTATTTATGGGTTTATATTGTTGTCCATAAACTCTGTGTTTTTTAGAAATTACATGTTGCTATGTGTATGTTTATTTAGCTACATTCATTTTTATTGGAATTGTTGTTATATGCATGGTCGCTTTTATCCTGTTGCATATTTTTAATTTAATGGTATTATAAAAATAAAAATGTAAATTGTTGGGTTTAATAGTGGGGGACGTTACACATTGGTATTAGAGCTTAAGATTCAACACTGAGCTTGTATGGGCCAAAGACTAGAACGAATTTTTTTTTTGGTAAATCATTGTGGTGAAGTTTCACCTATGACGGATTTGGGGAAAATTGTGAAAACAGAGTGAAATCCCCAAATTTATGAATTAATTCAAGTTTAATTTACTCTCAGAGTCGTTGAAGAGATGATTAATGGCATCAATATGTAGGTTACAGAGTTAAATTCAGTGTGGAATGTTAGATTTTTTATTTTAATGGTGATTGAAGAGTTGGAGAATCGATGGTTTAGATCATTTTGACATTAAGAATCAACAGTCGAGATTCATTTGCAGGATTCGAGAGTTTTATAAACCGATGTCTAAGATCACCCCGATATTGAAAATTGATCGTCCAGATCCATCATAGGATTTTAGAAGGTTTTTTTCTAAGGATTTCAATAATTTTCATCGAAAGGTCTTTGAAAGGTTTTTTCGAAGGCTTTCGGAAGGTTTTTGTCGAAGGCTTTAGGGAAGCTTTTTTCGAAGGATTTTGGAAGGTTTTTGTAGAAGGCTTTCAGGAGGTTTTGTTGATAGGATTTTGAAAGGTTTTTGTCGAAGGATTTTGAGAGGTTTCTCTGATATCCTTTCAGAAGGTTTTTTCTGAAGGATTTCGGGAAGTTTTTGCTAATAGAATTTTAGAAGGTTTTGGCAATGGCTTTTCGGAAGGTTTTTGTTGAAGGATTTCGGGAAGTTTTTCAAATGGATTTATGAAAGTTTTTGCTGATGGATTTTTGAAATTTTTTTGTCGAAGGCTTTCAAGAATTTTTGTTGATAGGATTTCGGAAGGTTTTTTCGATGGATTTTTGAAATGTTTTTGCAGAAGGATTTCGAGAAGTTTTACCGATAGGATTTGAGAAGGTTTTGTCGATGGATTTTGGAAGGTTTTGTTGATGGTCGATGTAGGAAAAATTATCAATGAAAGGAGTAGGCCATATTAACAAGTTATTACAGTAGTGTCAAAAAGTTTGAATATGAATTCAACATGTGTTACAGACCACTACTATAGTAAACTAATCGATTTCTATGAATATTTTTAGTATTTCGAAGGTCATGAACCTGCAGAGGCATTTTGAGGGCCTAAACAACATTTTTCAAGGGTTCAAAATCCATAGAATTATATATACCTTCAGTACATAGAGTCTTTGTTGCTTAAATGAAATAAATAGGTAAGATCTTTCCAATGAGACACTTCGAGTGCAAAACAGATCTCGTTTGAGAAATTTACAGTTGAATATATACAGGGTATAAATTAGATACCAGTTTACTTCCAGAGGGAATAACTCCTTGCTCATAAGTCAATTTGAGGCACATGAGTATTTGGTGGAATGCTCATTGACCATAGAATATAGTCATGGAACTAGAATTGGAATCTAGGAACGTGAAATTGTATAGGATGGAAGAGAGGACACATATATCATAGAGGGATAAAAAGAAAAAACAATCTAAACTTCTACAAACCATAACTATCAACCCAGAGCTTGGATTTGGGCAAACGATCAGTCATCGGAAAGATGACTCAGAGAGGAATGTGTCTGAAGAATCATAATTTGACTTAGTGCATTGTGTTATTCATAAATTGATATGAATAATGGCATGTAAACTGATTAATAAAATATTTTGAAGTAATTGTAGTCTAAACATTCTACATTTTGGCTCTTTTCTGATGATATGATCCGTTTAATTTTTCCCGAAATCCGGCAAGAAATTGTTGGATCTGTAGATTTGAGTGGTTAAGTCTATTTAATCAAAGATCCCCGGGGTTTTTTCAGGATGTTGAATCCATTTATGCATTCGAAAATGTCGTTTAAACAACATAAAATTGTAATTTCGCCCGGATTTATGTCGTTGGATTCCAGTGGAAAATGCCAAAACATAGAACATTTAGACAATGCCTTTGCAATATGCCTAATTCTCACAATCATTATTGCATGCACAATTTTTTACAAAATTAGAGATACAAGAAAGCATATATGGTTTTCTACATGAGGACTAGAGATATCAAGGATTCCCAAGAATATTATAATCATGGAGATGAGGTCAGAGGCTTACATGTCAGCATGGGAAAGGGAGAGAATGGGTCCAATGGACGTCGAAGAAGAGTGGAGCCAGTTTAGGTGGTTAAAAATATGAGAATCTTGCATAAGGAAGTGTAGAGCTATAGAGAATACAATGAAAATATGATGAGGATTTAGGAAGAGTTGTTACAGAGTCTAAATATGTTGCACAAGCAAGTCAACAAATATTCTAGCACAAAACAAGCAACTAGTGCAAAACAAGTAGAGGCATCCAGATCTCATGATATGAGGGATTACCATGAGGTGTCTATAAACTCAAGGAGTGTTAGCAGACATCACCATAATAATCATCATCATTCACTAGGACACTCAACCAGAAGAGAGCATGCACATTCAAGGACGGAGAGCAACCCAAGTGTGTCGCATGTCCGAAGATAGAGGAGGAGGTATGAGGTAGATGATTTGCAAGTAGATATTGGGAAGATTAATCCTCCTACTTTTGATGGTGATCACAAGAAATATGAATATGTATAGGCATGGTTGTTGGGAATGAGAAAATATTTCCAATTGCATAATTATTCATCAAATGTAGAAGCCATAATTTCAACCTACCATCTTCAAGGAAAAGCATTTATGTGGTGGGATCAACTCAAGAAGGTTAAGCATATTGATGAAAAGAGAATTTCTTGGAAAAAATTCAAGAGATATTTCCAGCAGCAGTACTTGTCAGAGAATTATTATGACAAGAATATGAAAGAGTTCTTTGAACTCAAGCTTAGAAGCATGATAATGGATGAGTATGAGAGGAGGTTCCTTGAATTATTGAGGCATGTTGGCTTCATAAAAGATGAGAAGGTTAAAATGCAAATATTTTCTAGTGGTATACCTTCTTTCTATAGCGATAAGATACATTATGATGAGCATGATACATTGGAAGAGACCATAAGGAAATAAAATTACCTTTATGAGTAGAATAAAGGAAGTCCAACTTTCCAAAATGCTTGGTATGACAAAAAGAAAGGCAATATGGAGCAAAGAAATAAAGGTTTTAAGCCACCATTTTACAGAAACGGATCTCAAGCTTATCTGCAAGGTAAATCAACAAAAAATTGTTTGAAGATGACATATCCATTTGGGAAAAGGCCAAGATAACAGCCCATAAAATGTTGGGGATGTGAGGGAGACCACTTGTATAGGGATTGCCCTCACAAAGGAGAAAAGATGAGGAATATCTACAATATTCAAGAGATTGATACAGTTGAGTACATAGGCAGAAGCATGCCAAGGACTTATACAGCCTTGGAAAAAAATAAACCAGAGTATCAATCTCCCATGATTGAAGTAGAAGGTAAGATTGATAATCACCCCATAGCCATTTTAATTGATTACGAAGCTATTCATAGTTACATAAATCATAATCTTGCTGAAATATTTCATTTTCAAAGAAGCAAACATGAGAAATATTGGTTGGTTTAGTTATCCATGTGAGCTAAGAGAAGGATTAATGAGCTAGTTAAGGAATGTCCAATGGATATGAATGGACTTGACAAAAAGGTATATCTAAACATCATATTACTTGGGTCATATGATTGTCTGATTAGTATAGATTGGTTGGACAAACACCATGTTTCCCTAGACTGCTACAACAAGGAATTCACATATCTTGTTGAAGAAAGGTATTTGGGGAAAGTTCAAGGGATTCCAAGGCTTGTATCTATTAGAGAAATTTTATCCATGCAGTTAAAGTATAGTTTCAGGAAAGGATGTCAAATTCATACATCCCGCATGGAAGAGACAAACAAAGATAAAATGCCAAGTTTTGAAGACCATCTGGTCTTGAAATATTTTGATGTATTTGGGGATATTCCAGGGTTTCCACCAAAGAGATTCATTGATTTCTCCATTGATTTCTCCATTGATTTGGTGCCAGGAGCTTCCCCAGTTTCCAAGACTCTGTATATGATGGGCACACCGGAGTTGAAGGAATTGAAAATGTAGCTTGAATAAATTTTGAAAAAGGGGTATATATGCCCAAGTGTGTCACTTTAGAGTGCTAGAGTGCTCTTTTTAAAAAATAAGGATGGAAGCTTAAGGTCATGCATTTATTTCAAACAAATGAATAAGGTTACCATAAAGAACAAATATCATTTGCCAAGGATTGATGATCTATTTGATCAATTGAAAGGTGAAATAATATTTTCTAAGATTTACTTGAGGTCAGACTATCATCAAGTAAGAATAAAAGAAGAAGATATTAACAAAACAATATTCAGGACAAGATATGGACATTATGAGTTTGTGGTGGTGTCATTTGGGGTCTTCATGTGTCTGATGAATGGAGTGTTTAGGGAATATTTGAACAAGTTTGTAATTGTTTTCCTAGATAATATACTCATATACTCAAAGACAAAGGAGGAGCATGAGAAACATTTAAGGATGAGTCTACAAGTATTGAGGGAGCACCAATTGTATGCCAAGTTAAGCAAGTGCATTTTCTATCATAGGAATATGAATTATTATTTGGGCCACATGAAGAAGGGATAGTAGTTGATATTGAGAAGATAGAATCCATTATAGGATGGTCAGCATGAAGGAATGTTACAGATGTCATATCATTCATGGGACTTGTAGGTTATTATAGAAGATTCATTAAAGGTTTTTCAAAGATTGCAACTCCAATTACATATTTGAAAAAGAAGGGTGTAAAATTTGAATGGACTTCAAAATGTGAAGAAAATTTTCTGCAATTGAAGAATATTTTGACAAGTGCATCAATCTTGAAGATTGCAAACCCAGATGAAGATTTTTTTGTATGCATTGATGCATGAAAGGGAGGTCTTGGTGGAGTCTTCATGTAAAATGGGAATGTGGTATCTTATGAGTCAATAAAATTGAAAGAACATGAGAGAGACTACACCACACGTGATCATTCATGCACTGAAAATGTGGAGGCATTATTTCATGGGGAAAATATTTGAGTTGAGAACATAGCATAGTGGTCTGAAATATTTATTTGGACAATGAACCTTGAATGCCAAAAAAGTTAGATGGTTGGAATTTCTCAATGATAATGACTTTGATATAAAACATATTAAAGAAAAGGAAATAAAGTGGTCGATGCACTCAAAGGGAAAGTGAATAAGATGCATGTTACAACCATTAGCATGTATAGGTTTGATTTAAAACATAGAATTTTAGAGGATTCAAATTCATATCAGCACTATTTGCAAATAAAAGAAGCATTATAGCAAGGTAAATTTCAGCAGAAATTTAAATATTTTGAGTTGAAAGAGGATGGAGTCCTCGTGTACAATGGAAACGTATGTGTGCCAAACTCTAGAGAGCTAAAAAATATAGTGATGAGAGAATTGCACAATGTGCCATTTGATGGGTGCCCAGGATATCAGAAATCAATTGTAGTTATAAGAATCCAATACTTTTTGCAAGGAATAAAGAAATAGGTGGTTGATTACATAGATAGATGCTTGGATTGTCAAAAGTTACAGGTTGAGAATATATATCCACTTGGACTACTACAACCATTGCTCATTCCTGAATGAAAATGAGAAGTTTTTACAGTTGATTTTATTACTAAGCTTCCTAGAATAGTGAAGCAGCATGATTTCATCATGGTAGTGGTGGATAAATTAACTAAGGATGCACATTTTATTCCGGTGAAGACAACTCACAAGGCGGCCAACATTGTAAAAATTTACATGAAGGAAATTGTTAGGCTACACGGAGTGCCCAAGGAAATTTTTTCTGACAGAGATCCCAAGTTTACATCAAATTTATGAAAGGGGTTGTTTAAAGGATTTGGGACAATTTAAATTTCAGTACAAAATATCACCCAAAGTCAGATGGGAAAACATAAAGGACTAACGGGATAATTGAGGATATGTTAAGAATGTATGTAATGGACCAGTCATCCGAGTGGGAAGGCTATCCTCACTTGGTTTAATTTGTTTACAATAATAGGTACCATGCATCATTAAAGATGATCCCATTTGAGGCTTTATACGGCAGAAAATGCAACACGCCAGTGAGTTGGGATAACCCAGCAGACGGAGTAGTTATTGGGACATAATTATTAAGAGGAATGGAAGAGAAGATGGTAAAGATCAATTAGAATTTAAATGTTACACAATATAGACAAAAGAGCTATGTAGATAAAAACAGGACATGCAAGGAATTTAAATTGGGCGAGCATGTGTTTTTAAAAGTAAAAGCTAAAACAAGCTCACTAAGACTGGGAAGTTGCCCAAAATTAGTAGTGATATACAATGGGCCATTTGAATTATTGGAGAAGATAGGATCAATTGCATACATGCATACATTTCCTACATCTATGAGCATTCATAATGTATTTCATGTGTCTTTATTGAAGAAATATGTGATTGATCATAACCATGTAATTGATTAGATTGTGATCCAGGTGGAACATGAAGGGGAAGTTCAGGTGGAACCAGTGTGCATCTTGGACCGAAAATTTAAATTGATTAAGAAAAAATATATCGGTCTGGTAAAGGTTCAATGGAACTGCTACAGTTCTGAAGATGCTACATGGGAGCATAGGGAGACCATGTGGGCAGAGTACCTACAATTTTTTGCAATTTTTGAAGAAAATTGAATATGCATGTGTATATAAGTGTGAAAGGATCTGTTTTGGCAGCTGGATTTCCTGGAACCACATCTCAGATATTCTTGAGCAACCTATATTGGATCCTTGGAAAGGGCATGGTACATCCTGAGGGATTGGGATACAAAGAATCGGGTACACTTCCTTGGGTTGTGCAAGTTGAGGGGAATAAGATATTTATGGTTGGAACTATTGCGAGATTTGTGAACTTGCAAAAATACTAAGTATTATGATGTAATTTTCTTGTACATGTATACTTGTATGATGTTGTGAACCGAGGACGTTGCAATTTGTAAGGGGATCCCTGGATTAGCGAAATGTAATGTAAATATGATGTATGGTCGTGGGCCCGAATATGTAGTATGTAAACATTGTATATCATGATGATAAAATAAAATGTGATGTCAGATGAAAATGGACATGGACAGAGTCATGGGGGATAAGTTTTCCATGAGGAGGAGTAGTCAAAAGGGGGTTTTTTTTTCATGTGTCTTAAAACCCAAATCATTCCTAAATTATTGTTTCAAGTGAACCTTATATTTTTTCCCTTTGAGTGAATGAGATCCCAGTAATTGAATACATGTAAGAGGGTGGGTGTGAGGAGTCACATTTCATAGTTATCAGGAGTATGGCACTGAAGTACAATCAACATTGGGGAGAGTGAGAGTCAACTGGCTTGAGGGGAAAGGAAATTTGGATGGGAAAAGAGAGGAGTTTTTACAGTTAGTTTTTGGGATAGAAAGAGAGTTCAAGGTCTTGGATCTTGAAGGAAACCATAGTGGGCATGTGTGGTGGTTGTTTGGAGCTAGAAAATGCATGAAGAAGTAGGTTGTCAGGATTGTATAGTGATTTTGTCATATAGAGAAAAAAATTTGTTGCTGAGAGTTTCATGTTGCAATTGTAATTCCATGGAGTTCCCAACAAAAGAGATTCCTATCCTACTTGTGTTGGAGTCCTAGAGGGAAGGGGGGTAACTTGAGGGACTGCATGGAAGATAATGGGATCCCACTCCTTGGGTTGTGCAAGTTGTGTGGAAGAGTGCTAGTGTATTGGGATGCTTGAAGGAAACTAGCTTGCTATAAGTGGGAAATAGATGCCCTTAAGAGACACCCTTTCTTGTGGATTCATATCCCCAGCTAGGAGGTGAATTGTTGTTGATATTTGGAGCAGCAAGTCTATGGTTGGGTGGAATTTTCATCTTCTACATTTGGTTTCACATTTGATTTAAAAGATGAGTGTTTTATCTATGTTTAATGTTTTATTTATGGGTTTATATTTTTGTGCATAAACTCTGGGTTTTTGATAAATTACATGTTGCAATGTGTAAAGTTTTTTTAGCTACATTTATGTTTATTGGAATTGATGTTATAGCCATAGGAGTTTTTATCCTATTGCATGTTTTTAATTTAATGATAACAAAAAAAAAAAAAAATTGTTAGTTTTAGTAGTGCGGGACATTGCAGATGGGAAATACCTCCACCTTTATTGATAGAACTAGGGTCAACACCCTATATCGACCATACTATGCAGCTACTATTCTTAGAGTCACATCATCAAATAACCACTCTAGACAATATGTGTGTCATGTCAAAGACACACTTACCACAGATCATAGAAATATTTGGAATCACAAATTAAATCATAAATACAACTTATAGCATACACTATATTCTTGATGTATAAGACATCCAAGTTACCTTAGCACTACAGTCAATTTGTTATTGCATAACTTGTCGACCTGTACGTTAGTTCACCAATACTCATATCCATGCACATGAATCACAATTTTCATATGGTAATCCATATATATATTGACATTCAATTAAGAATTCTATATTTATTTACAACATGCCTCACATTTGTTATACATTCACAACATAATTTTGAACTAGTATCCATGTATTAAAATTCCAAATTTAAATTTGCATGTTTAACCAAATTACATAATGATCATTATCATGAAAATATAACAGTAAAAATAATATTATGCAACACATTAATAGGTCCAAATGTACACCTCTTACATGTCTATATTATTCTAACTGAGTCCAAGTAGTTACTAAGCAATACATTACTAAGATGAGAAAATTCAAAGTTCTAACTACCTAAGGAAAAAATATGGGGCGTTACAAAACCTCCTTTTACAATATATGCAATTCACAAGACAATATGATATGATCCTAAAACTAAGTCTCCTTGGTATATATATATATATATGATACCATGGGCACAATTACAATTAAAAGGTCTAGCTCACAATAGAATTACAACAAGGGCACAAGTTATATATGATACCAAGGGCACAATCACAATTAAAATGTCTAGCTCACAATAGAATTACAACAACTTAATATTTAGGGATTTACATGGGGATTTTTCTAGGGGTTTAACATACCTCTCCCCTTCAAAAAAGTGTTTCCCTCAACACTTGATTAGTTATGGATGTTTCTGCATGAATAACTCATCTTCCCATGTTGCTTCTTCTATTGGTAGGTTCTTCCACTTGATGAGGTACTCAATAATTTCTTGATTTCACAGTTTCTTAACCCTTGTTTCAATGATTGTTTATGGTTCTAGTATGATTTTCTCTTCTTATCTCTGGTAAAATAGTTTGAACTGGGATCTTGTCACTTATTATCTTATTTAATAAATAAACATGAAATATTGGATGTACATGTGAAGATGGAAGTAACTCCAATTTGTAAGCTATACTTATAATCCTCTGCAACACCTTATAGGAACCATAATACTTGAGTGCTAATTTATTGTACTTATTTTGTTGCTTGAGGGGCATTTGTTTGTATGGTTGTAGCCTCAAAAATACCCAATATTCAACTTCAAATCCCCTTTCACTACGATGTTGATCTCCTTGTTTCATTATATGTTGTGTTGTAACCAAGTTTCCCTTCAATAGTTTGAGAACATTTTGTTTGTGGTTTATTTGATCCTCCACTACATGAACCTTCACTTTCCCTTTGAATCGTGATGTGATGGATGGAGGATGATATCCATAAAGAGTCATAAATGGGAACATTTTTTATGAAGTATGGAATGATGTGTTGCACCACCATTCGACCAAGGGAAACCACTTGACCCATTGTGTTGGTTTATCCGATGCAAAACAATGAAGCTACCCTTCTACAAATTTATCCACAATCTCAGTTTTCCTATTGGATTGAGGATGATAAGAGGAGCTATGAGCCAATTGAGTACCCAAACAAGAAAATAATTTAGTAAAATTTCTAGTGAAAATTAAATCTGTCACTTACAATAATCTTAGGAATTCCATGTATCTTTTAAATTGTTTCCATGAATGTTGTGGCTATTGTACTTGCTTTAAAAGGATGAGAAAAGGAGCAAAAATAGGAATACTTTGTGAGTTGATACACTACTACCATGATGACATTTCTTTTCTTCAAAATTAGGTAGACATCTTATAAAATCCATTGAAACCTCTTCCCAACATTGACTTGCTATAGCTAATGGTTGTAGGAGACCTGGGGTTTTGATTGTCTTTCCCTTATTCTGTTGGAAAACCACATATTCAACCACAAACTTTTGAACATCAGTTTTAATACCTTCCCAGAAAAAATCCTTCTTGATCTTGTGGTAAGTTTTCAAGAACCTTGAATGTCCTCCTATAGGAGAAGTGTGTAATTCCAAAAGTACATTCTATTTGAGTTGGGAATTCTTACATAAATATAAGAAATCTTGATACCAAAGTAAATCATAATTCCACACAAATTTATCTAATGCACTTGGATCCTCTTGTATTTATTGAATGATATTGCATATCTTTTGATCATGCTTCCATTCTATCTTTTTTTCTTCCACTGAATCAGGTTGTAGAATGAAAATAGCACGCAGTAAACCCTATGTGTCTTTTTATTTTCTTAAAAGTGCATTTGTCATCATATTTTGTTTTCCTTTTTTGTAGATATTTTCAAAGTCATAACCTATCATCTTTGTAATCCATTTTTTTTACTCTTCTAGAGATAATCATTGTTCCAATAAGCACTCCAAACTATCATGATATGTTTTTACCTTGAAGTGTCTTCCTATTAGGTAAGGGCATCATTTTTTTATTGCATGTAATATGGCCAGCATTTCCTTTTCATAAATGGGTTTGAGTAAGTTCTTTTCTTTAAAATGGCTACTTTCAAAGGTAAGAGACCTTCATTATTACATTACAACTACACCAATGTCATGTCCTAAAGCATCACTTTCCACAATAAAAGTTTTTGTGAAGTCAGTCGTGGTTAGGATAAAAGTCGTATAGATATCCTCCTTAAGCTTTTCAAAAGTTTTGGTTGCTTCTTGAGTCCAAGAAAATGTCTCCTTTTTAATAATGTGTTTATAGGTTCTACTATTTGACCATATTTCTTGACAAACTTGTGGTAACATGTAACACCCCTCCGTACACAACACAAGGTGAACAAATAATACAACGAAGTAGCATGTAAAAAAAAAAAGTACAAACAATTTAAGGCTTCTTCATTAATACCAAGGATATGCATCGCACAACCATAAAAATTAAATACACAATCCCTAGAATTACTAATGTTGATACTTGTGAACTTACGCGCGAATTAATTGAAATTGTATTGCATCCATTCAACAATTTATTCATTGTCATGAATATAAATTATTCTTAGCGTAAGGTCACCAATTATCTAATCAACAAGAGTAGTAAGATAATAGTATAAAGATTAAGGTAATTGTTAACACATTTACTATCATTCAATAATACTTAATTCATTAATATAATGACCGATATGACGCTACGCTCAAGACCTTTATTTCTTTTATACTCTTAATATGTAATTATATGTATAGATTGATATAGATATAATATATCTGTAATATTCTAACGGATGAAGTATTAATTTCAACCTCTAAAGTAAAAGTACGACTGAAATTATTCTTATAACCCTAAAATGTAGATTGTTCCATATTCAAGGAAATTCATAACTCTTTATTAAAGTATGATTGTATATAATTGACTTGTTAAAGGTGGGGTCCTAACGAGGCTTTTTATTTAACTTTTAAAAAGCATTGTGGAAAGGATAAATTCACCTGGCAAAATTTTTTGTTATCAAAGTCCATAAATTGTATATCATTAATACTTATTTTAGTTAAGTTAAGTTTTGTAGTATCATTTTTATAGTAATTTTTTACGTAGGCATAGAGAGACTCTAGCGATCAATAAATTGTTGACCTGGCATTAGTTTGTGCGTTGACTAGAAATATTTTGCTATTGTCTATTGTTGGAACAAGGGAAGTAAAAATATCGATTTTTATATAATAAAAAGTATCATGTTTGTCAAGATCTGATTGGACAACAGATTGGAGGTCTTATTGCCGCCTTCGCTATTCCCAATGTAAAATATGTTTGCATTTCCAAAGTATTTGGTAGTATATGGTCTTTTTCAATCATAAATTTTGTTATGCATTCATGGAACGTGGATTAATGCTAGCATTAGTTCGAATGTTTCCTCTTAGCATTTTCTATTGGGTTGAATACATTCTCCACAATGTTGTTATGTCTGATTTATGCTTTATTGTTGCGTGCTTCGAGAGAACAGTCCTGCCACATTGCATCTTTTCTTAAATGCTTGCACAGGCCTACGACCTTCGATGGTCCTTACTGTCTTAACTGTTTACCTAAGAGCTCTGCCAGTCTTAAATGTTTATTGTGCAGATGCCTTGCAATACAGTTTTGTTCATGGCCGGCATCCCTACTCTTGTGCTCCATCCTTGTTCGTTGTTTCGTTCAATGATTCTGGTTCCTGTTTGATTCAACTTTGCAAAGTTGAGGTCTTGCACTTGCAGTTCAAGCTCTTTGTGGTTGTTCGCTGGTTTGTTGTTCTTCAACTTTGCAAGTTGTTGGACCTGTTGTCGCGGTTTGCATTTTTTTGGGCGTTGAGGTCTTCTCATCCTTTGTTGACGGGTAAGTTTCCCTGTTCTTGGTGATTTTCAATATTCTGTTCTAGACCATTTTTGTCAGTGCTCTTAGTTTTTGTTCCTGGAAACAATGTGTCTTCATATGGCGGATGTCGCGTCCATAGTTTTTGAAAAAATTGCAATGCAGAGGCCTTTACGAAAAGTGGTTGGGAGCTATCATAAGATGGAACCATCGGGCGAGGTGTAGACGTAGTGTATGCTTCTACTCTATGGGCCGGAAAACTACGTCTGCATGTTTTCTTTCTGCTAAGTTAAGTTATGGTTTTATTTTTTTGTGGTCTTTCTTCTATTTGGTTCAGTTTCCAGTGTCGGTCTGTTTTTTTCTCATCTGCTATGGGAACTAGGGGGATTCAAGTTGAGAAGAAGAAGGTTTAAAGATACATATGGGGATTGGTGCGTTATTTTGATTTTCTTTTTTATTTTGCTAGTTTTTATTTTTTGCATGTGCTTTTCTGTGTTTTGATAGAAACTGAAAGTATCTAGCAAACAACTTCAAAATGACAGTTGAAAAGATGAAAGAGGTAATAGATGTTGAGTCGTATGAAAAAGATAAACAGTCCATTGTACATGACAGCATTGATGTGGTTTTGCATAGGAATGGCCTTTTTAGATTGGATGCATTCTCGTATACTGTTGGAGATTGACTTTTCGATACATTCCAAGTTCTATTGCATTTCCAGTATTCGTCCACTGAGTTGCGCAATGGATTGATAGATTATTTCTTGGCCTGTTTTAAAAATAGCGACGCTGAGGCTTTGCAGTCCTATGAATACGAATAAGAAACTGATTTTCTTCGGCAATTGCATGGAATGCATGATGTGGCTACGTATTTTTCAAAGATGTGGTTGTCTACATCTCCATTTCTGCCTGCACATTAGAGGGGACTTTGTTGAGATACATTTTATATTCGGTGGTTGTCTAACTGGATGAATATATCAGTTGGCATATGGTCATTGACAAGAAAAACAAGATATCTACTATTCAACAAAATTGCATCTGACAATTCATATTGCATCTTGTTCCATGATGTCGATGCCCTCAGTGGCCATTATGAACCACTGTTGTACAGAAAAATGTCCATATGCAATATAGAAGGTCCTCGTATCTACTTGTCTGTTATTTGCAAAGACCTTCAATCGCAATGGAAACGGATTTTGGATGGCATAGATTGCTATGGTTTACAGCTGGCAACAAATGTTGTGTCTAGCTGTGGAGATAGTCTGTTTAATGCAATTTGTTGTTTGGTAGCAGCCGACTTCGATGTTCAGTCGCTGTGTCTTTACACTGTACAGTCCTTCTGCAATGGGATTATAAGTGGCAGTGAACAGGCTTTTAGGTGCTTGCATCAGCACCTTTGCCCATATCTCGTGGAAAATATGTCGACAGTTGGAAGTTGGCAGGAATACCTTGTGAACATGGCACTTCCATCTGAAGAAGGGAATATGGAGGGTTGCAGATTCTATTTGCAATGGTTGTCTATGGTATTCAGGGTGAAGATCCAGGTTTGGTCGGCCTCGCCAGCTGGCACTGTCCATTCCTGGGTTACCGATTCAAATTGTGATCGAATAATTCACATCTTGTCGTTGAAAACAGATACAACACATATCCATTATGAACCTTTGCTTGGATATATCGGTAGTTCAGGGTTGAATGTGCATGCCACCCAAACGGCATCAAATCTGCATATGCGTGGAATGTTTTTTAGTCAAAATGAGAGTCCTCCCGGTTGCTATATGGGCAGGCAGGGCTTGAACAAAAAAAACATGCGTAGAATTCATTTCAGTTGTGATGAGGCCATAGAGGGCTTAAACAAAAAACGTAGAGTAAGTTATCACAATTTCAAAAAAAATATTCGTCAAATCTGTCCGACTTTTGATTAGAAAATAGAGGCCTTGAACAAAAAGCATAAAATAGTTTCTGAGAAACTGGGTGAGAGTGAAATTCATCCCAATTGCCACCAGGTCATCCCGCCCTTGGGCAATAAACGTAGAGTAAGTTAGCACAACTTGAAAAAGGTCATGCGCGAGAGAAAAAAATACATTGCTACACTTCCTTTTAGAGAGAAACTCACATATGACAATGTAAATAAATTTGTTTGTGCGGAACAGAACATAAACATGTGCGCTTACATATCCCAGAATGGTCATGCAACTGTGGCAATTCGTGGTGTACATGAAAAACAGGAAATAGTTTCTACCCATACTTCCCTGCGAAAAAAAATGCAAGACAAACCTACATGAAACAAATGAAAGACACTCCTTCCATTGCATGTGCAATTTGTGAACAATAAATCCGGCATGAAAGACTTACTGTTTTTTGAAAAATTCAATTGTTCACAAATTGCATGTGCAATTTGTGAACAATTGAATTTTTCAAAAAACAGGAAGTCTTTCACGCCGGATTTGCAAGCATAATACCTCTGGCTGACAGCCCACGATAAACCATTTTCCAGTGAGAAATTTTGTCTTCTATGCAAATGATCGCTTGAAAATGGAAAATTGCCACAGTTTGCAACCCCTGACCGAATAAGATGTAATACACCACTAGAAGATGTAAGTGCACTTACGGAACTTGAGGAGAGACTTGTCTCTCTGCGAATTGCATTTTCTCAAATCAGACCTTGGGGCTATAAGCGACCCCAGATGGGCTTAACAGGATCAATTATTAATGTGCATGTTCATCTAGATGTTGTGCAAAAATCATTGCCACAGTTCATTAACAATACAATTACAATCGTTGTGGCTCTGAAAAGATGCTTGCAATACAAAAATGCGTCTCAGACAGGCAAAGTGCGTGTGCATGTTGTTATGAAAGCATTAAAGGAATTATGTTTCAGGGCCATGTACAAAGTATATAACATTTGTATAAATGCCAACTGGAACAGTGTTCTCACAAAAGAACATGGCAACTTTGCAGAGACTCTCGAAAATCCTAGTGATTCTGATACAAGTGATGAATCGGAGACTGAAACATTGGTCCATGGATTCACTGATTCACAGTGCATTCATGACTTGCAAGACAAAATTGTTGAAATTGCACTTGGCGAGGGGCAGCGTCCACTTGAATATTCAAGGACAAATTCACTGAGGAAATGAACTTTCCAACATTGTTCTACGGAGATTCACGTGGCACTGATATTACAGAACAATTCAGTTATCATAAAATAGTTTGATGGGAGCTACTACATTCAAGCGGTTACTTCTCCTATCACATAACAAATTTGTTTTTCAAAACAATGCGCATAATAATAGAGCAAGTTATGTCCTGCATGTGGTTCCGAATAGGAAAAGGCTAGTTACAAGGAAGAAAGTTGTTGGCCAAGGATGTGAAGTACAAAGTAAACCTAGAAAAAATTCTGAAATCTGATATTGGATACATAGATTTCAAGAACATCTGCACCTCTCCTGACTATTTGCAACAAAACAAAACAAAAAATTGCAATGATCTGGCAATTGGGACCGCCAACATTTTTCATCACATTTACAAGTGCAAAGAATTGCTGGGATCCATTGGTGGTTGTCATTTCTTACCTGCATAGTAACAAGAAACATAAAAAAAAAAATGATGCACTGGAAAATAACGACATTGACTACCTCATAAGAAAAGACCCGGTGACATGTACTCGATACTATAGACATAGAATAAATGCTTTGAGACAATTGATATTCCATGATGAAACGTTTTTCGAAAAAATATCGGACTACTTTTTTGTGACTGAATTCCAGAATAAGGGAAATGAGCATGACCACACATTGTTGTGGATAGAGGGTGCACCAGTCTATGGAGCTGATAAGAATTCAGAGATCGAACAATTTGTGGATAAATAC
>SNQJ01S0048571.1:74279-87482 GCA_010110895.2 Picea sitchensis
GTGTTTCTTTAAATTTTCAGCAATATGTAACACATTTTATTATTTTTTTATATAAATGTCGTAAAATTGTGTTCACTACTTTATTTATACTCAAACGTAAAGAGACTCTCATTTCTTGCATCTTTGCAACATGTTCTGCACAATGTTTTTCACAAAGGCCCTTAAAATTAAAATAGTCTGCAAGCCCGCTTCTCAATCTGTACACCGCCTATCTATGCCTGCTCTTTGTAGGACATGGAATGAGGGCTTCGTCATTGTTCTATAAAATCTCATCCCCGTACTTTATGAAAGTACATATCTCGTATCTATAAAAGTAAATGTTTGCTTTAAAAAATTACGTATTTGCTATGTATAGTTTATGGTCTGCAAGAACCTATAATTTCATAAATTTCAATTTCTTGTGTCGAGGAGCCCCTGTTTTAAAGAAAACTAATTCGGGAATGCTATTTATTTCGTTCTTCTTCCCACCGCCCTATGTAACAAACACTGGTACTATACTTTTTTCCCTCTTTTCCACCAACATATGTAAAACCTATGTAAAGAAAACTAATCAGCGAATGCTGAATTTTTGGGACACGAGCTCCTTAAAATTCAAATACTTCGCAAGTGTGATTCTCAATTTGTATATCGCATAACTAGTGGTGCTATTTGTAGGGCACGGAAGAACAGAAGTGTGTTTTTCAGGTCCCCAGCCCGAGAACCCGCGATCCAAAAAATGCCTAAGTCGAGAAGCCGCTTTTTAAAAAAAAACTAATTCAGGAATCATATTTGTTTCATACTTTTCTCCACCAGCCTATGTAACAAACCTCAGTACTATTTATTTATTTTTTACTCCAGCAGCATATGTAAAAAGGAAAACTAATTCGGGAATGCTAAACTTGTTCGACACGAGCGCCTTCAATTTCAAATAGTTCACAAGTCTATTTGTCAATTTGTATATCGTGGAACTCTACGGACTATTTGTAGGCCACGGAACAATAGAAGCCCAATTTTCAGTCTGCTAGACCGAGAACCCGCCATTCAAAAATTCTAATCCTCAAAGCAGCATGTCAATTTGTATATCATGGAACTCTTGGTGGTATTTGTAGGCCACGGAACAACAGAAGCCCAATTTTTAGCCCGCAATCCCGACAACCTGGAATGAAGCTTCCATGCATGCTCTATATATCTACTTCATCAAATTACATATTTGATTTTTGTAGGCCACGGAACAACAGAAGGCCAATTTTTAGCCCCCCTAGCCCGAGAACCCGCGATCCAAAATTTCAAACAGTCTACAAGACCACTTGTCAATTTGTATATCGCGGAACTCTCGGTGTTATTTGTAGGCCACGGAACAACATAAAACCAATTTTCAGCCCGAGAACCCGCGATCCAAAAATTCAAATAGTCTGCAAAACTGCTTCTCAATTTGTATTTCACGGAACTCTCGGTGCTATTTGTAGGCCACAGAACAATAGTAGCCCAATTTTCATCCCACCACCCCGACAACCCAGAATGAAGCTCCCGTGCCTTTGTTTTAAATAAAACTAATTCAGTGTTGGTATTCTTTTTATGCTTTTGTCCACGAACCTATAGTAGCACAATTTTCAGCCTGCCAGCCCGACAGCCACAATGGTCTATATATCTACTTAATCAAATTACATATTTGGTATCTAGCAGCTCTTCTTTGTAACATACATATGCCCTTAAATATAAAATAGTCCACAACTCCAATTGTCAAATTGTATGTCACGGAACTATGGGTGCAATTTGTAGGCCACGGAACAACAAAGCCCGAATTTCAACGCACCAGCCCGTTATTACTATTTCTGTGTATTTTTTCCACGGTCATATGCAAAGAGTATCTAAACAATAGTCATGCCCACATGTCTGTACTCCTTCGCGTTTATTCCCTTTCCCGCGGATGGGTTGCTAGTACAGCACATGCGTCGAGAAGAGCAGCCAGGAGCGATACTCCGTGGCATCGACGATGTGACGACCGCATGCCACTCACTCTCAACTGCCTAATCAGTTCAAGTTCAGCTCGTTCGAGGCATGGCGCCATTACTCCCAGTGCACCTTGCTCTGCCTTCGCATCCTTTCGACGGACCAAAACCCTCGTTGCACCTTTACTCTGCGCGTGCGGCCATTTATTGAACCTCACCAGCTGCCCGGCCTATTTCAATTGCTCCAGCGGGTCTAGATGGATCAGTCTTTCCTGCTTTTTCTTCTCATATCTCAACTTCCTGCCCAGCCTTTCCCTGCTCTCCATTTGTCTTGCACTGCTCTGTTCTTGCCGCGTTTTTTCTCTCCCACTATCCCGAAGATACCCCGGCTACGAAGGAAGTCCAAAGGCCGACCAGCCTGCCAGCGAAACCGACCCCACCTGGTCCTACGTCCCCTGCCTGCTCCCTCCCTATTATCCTCCTCCTCTTTGGCCACCTTGTCCTCCTCCATGGTGCAGTCAACTCAAATTCCCTCATCTCTCCCGCCCCTTCATGTGTCCCTTGCCAAAATAATGGAGGAGTTGGAGTGCTCAAGGGCCTCACTGAACAACAACCCAGGACCTTTAGCCAATTCTGCATCTGTTTCACACCCACACCCTTTGGCCCCTCCCAACTCTTTGGCCACCTAGTCGCTTCAGGACCAGCTTCACGACACCTAATTTCAGATGGATGATCCGAAAGCCAGTCAAAATTCGCGACGGCAACCCCAATCTCGAGCGGGTTCCAACGCTGACCCAGAATGCAAGTGGAAAACAGGCCTTGCACTGGTGCAGAGCCTGGTATTCGACCTACGTCGGGACATGGACGACCTTCGATTCCGCCTACAGAGCCTGGACGGCAAAGCCTCTCGAATCCTGCAGTTGTTCTCCATGTTACAAGGTGCTCATCTCCCCGCACTAGAGGCAGCCCAATCAGCAATAGCCCAAGCAGCAGTAACCTCGGCACCAGTCTTGCCACTGGAAAATTTGGGCCACGCAGATGTAGACTGCAAGGACCAAAGGCTTCCATTACCCCCGGAGCACGTCCAGAAGGAAGAGCACCTACCATCAGAGACGGAGAATGCTATGCAACTGGACCGCACACCACTCCAGGAGGAGCCACCTCCTCCTGGGGACACGACATTTCACACCTTTTGCATGGCCGCGTCACCGCACTACAGCCCATACCGGTGATTTGTTTTTGTCTGTTGTTTTGACATGTGCATGCCAACCTTTCATGCATTTTGTCCATGGTTATTATAATTAGGCTATTTACACTTTCTATAGTTCTAGCGCCCACCCTTACGGGCCAGGATTTTGAACTCTTTTTGTATCAGTGATAATCTACACTTAAGTTATGAAGCGGTTTGCCTAGATGAGTTGGTTTTCCCTCAAGGATGCTCAGTATTTGCAGCTTGAAACCATGGAAATTCTATGTACTCCTTCATTTTGACAGACTTTTATACAATCTTACTTATTAAAAAAAAATATTGAATAAAATTTAAAAAATATCTTATACTATTCATTAACTAAGACATGTTATAGCATTATATAAATTACTTTAAATATCCATACAACGTTATAATATTCTATAGATTGATCTCTGCCATGTATATCACGGAATTGTTCGCTGCAAAATGTATATGACCGAAGTCTTTCGTGCAAAATTTATATCACGTAACACACTGGACATGAAAAGTGTGAACCCGGAACTCCGCCAACTTGCAACTGCGTAATTGTTCAGTACAAAATGTATGAAGTTTTATAGCATTATACAAATTAGTATAAATCTTCGTACAATGTTATAATCTTCTATAAATTACTGTCTCATGTATATGACGGAATTTTTGGGTGAAAAAATCCTATTGTATGCTAATTTTTTGGTCTTCAACGATGTTGATGTTTTAAATGTTCATGTAATTTCCAAAGATATGTAACATACATTATTTATTTTATAATAAGTTTGTATAGTTCGCAAGCCCACTTAGGGCACGAAACAACAGAGGCCCATTTTTGAAACTGACAGCCCGAGAACCCACGATCCAAACACTGGCTAAGAATGGAATGACTGCTCTGTCCATGCTCTGTAAAACATGTGCAAAGAAAACCAATTCGGCAATGCTATATCTTTTTTGTCCAAGAAAAGCCTTAGTTTTAAAGCAAAATAGTTCAACAATGCTAATTTTTTAGTGTTTTTCTCCACGAACCTATGTAACAGACCTTATTACTATTCTATTATATAACTGACATTATTAATTTCTGATAAATTTCTATAGTCCACCACTCCACCTGTCATTTTGTATATCGCGGAACTTTCGGTCCTATTTGTAGGCCACGGAACATAAAAGGCCAAACTTTGAACCCGCCACCTCTAGAACCCGCGATCCAAAAACTGGCTAAGTATGCAATGAGGGCTTTGTGCATGCTCTATAAAATCTCTTTCCCATACTTTATAAAAGTACAAATTTCGTATGTATAAATCTAAATATATATTTTATACAAGTACATATTTCGTATGTATAAAAGTACATATTTCATATGTATAAAACTATATATATACTTTACCATGTTCTACATGCAAACCACATCTACTTCAACTTTCTACCCACGTGTCTCTACTACCTCACAATTACTCCCATCCCAACCCGGCAGGGACTCCGCTGCCATGCAGCACTTGTTTACAAATATGCCAAGATGTCCATTGTTGAATATCTTCGTGGAAAAACACATCGTGTTTCAAGGTAAAAATTTAAATTTTAATTAATATTTTAACACACAGGAAGTATAGATGTAAATAACATTCACGAAAGGTTGGGAATTTTTTTAGAAATAGATATTCATATGTAAGTGGCCATGTTGGTAAAATAAATCCTTGAATTTACTAATAGCGGCATGGAGGGAAGATCGCCCAACAGGTGACCAGTCTATCTGAGTTTTAAGTTTAGCAAAAAATCCCTCATGTTGTCTCGAACTCGTCAATCAATACAAGTGACCAAGCACTAAACTCCTTACGTAATTAAAGATTCTGAATAATAGGGATCAAGGGATCTTTGTTCCAGTGAGACAATTACAACTATAATAAAGGTTTAATTCATATGGAAGATATCTTTGATCAAGGAATGATAACAAAACCCTACTTTCGAGCGTTGAGAAGCCAACCATATTTCAAATTTTCAGCTAAGGTAAAAATTTCACACAATCAACCCAGATCGACAACATTCTTTATGCATTCCAGTAAATTGTTACTCTGAGTTTCGTTCATAATTTATTCTTTTTATTTTACCAACTAGACATACAAAGTTTAACTCAAAACCAAAACTAACAGTGTTGGAAAAATTATGGGACATGGAATCCATATTAACCAGTCAATAAAAGGGCATAAGAATGCACAAAAATATAGTTACTTGTGGCATAATTATCTGGGAAGAATAATTATAAATCACTATAATATAGAATAATGAAATTCCAATTAGATTTATGAGATATTACCGTAAATTACATATCTCTATTTGTTATAGCGAGCTAATAATCACAATGACATCATTACCAACATATGTATTACAACATTAATATAAATAAATCAAAAGCGAATGTGCAGACTGTAATATTGACGTTTTTCACCTATCATTTTTCTAAAGACACTTAACCTTATTAGAAAGCTATCATATTCCATTGTTTATGTCATCGTTAAATCTAATTGTAAAAACCTATGATATCAGTATTAATTTCATATATATCATCCCATTGAATTGATGTACAAATTCTAATTGGGTTTAATATTGTACAATATAATTCAAATCAACAAATTATTCACTAATGTATAAATATTGTAACCAAAAGAAAATTTATGTTGATAAGAAATCTTCAACCGTGAAACTTGTGTTTAGTCTTCTTGCTTCCATTGGCTAATTCAACGACTACACCAGTACCTCCCAGCCAATGCTAGGAATACTTTTCTCCCCCCTTAGCCCCTCGATCCGCAAAGGGGCAACACACAAAAACAAAAATGCAATAGCTCCAAGCTTGCCTCGCAAGGAAGAGCTTCCACTCCTTCAAGCTTGGTATCCCAACTCTCACAAGTAAAACATAGTCCACAATAATTTTGGGAGCATAACCTTACCAAGAATAATTCCCCCCATTTTTCTTCTTCACAATTTGTTTTATAGAAATTTCTTCACTCACGCATGTCCTCATGCACAAATAATTAACTTTTTGGATTAAATTGATTATGATTATTCACTCACACACTTGTCACACTCTCCCCAAGTTTCAAAAGTAATTATCATTTTTATTTTATTTTAAAATCCAATTTCCCTCACATTCCCCAATGTGTTCCTATTTTTGCTCTTAGTTGTACCTTGTTCCCCAGATTCTCATTTAATGAGTGCATCCTAACTAGATCTTAGTTAGAGTTGGCATAGGAGTCTTCTTCTAGTTAGACTAGTGGTAGCTTGACTCTAGATACTATTCTATATTTACATCTATTCTCTCATATTTTATTTCTTTCTATTTTAAAAATCCTGTGCAATTTATCCAATCTTTATATTTTATTCCCCTTTTTCCTAGAGTTTGATTATTCTCCAATATTTTAACTTATGTCATAATTCATTTAGTCCCTTAATTAAATTTAGACTTAGGCTTAGACTTTTATTGGGCTCTATAATTAGTAAATTCATTGTTTAATTGATTATTTTAATCCAACAAGGTCTAATCATTTAAATGTTTTCTAGGCCACCTATATTTATTGACTCAAGTTTTTAATTACGCGGCATGCCCTTCAAGACACACCTCTGTGCTCCAAGGGTGCCACTCGCGTTTGACTGGTTTTGGAAGTTTATCCAACCCTTGGATTCAACACTCCAATTGGTTGACCTTGTGAGAGACTAAGGGATTCTAAGGAATAATGACTTCTCCTTATTGTGTGCCCCTTAGAATCTTCGTGAGAAATTGTCTTAGTCTGCCCTCATGACATCGTGGACCACTCAAACTAGGTAATCGTTAACCTATAGTTCCGTCCATGGCAAGAGTGCTAGTAGGTTGTGACAAGGACGCTACCACACCTCTCCCTCAATGTTTGGTTTATGTGCATGGCCCCTCTACTCCTTATGTGAGTCAGATTAGTAATCATCGTCAAGCCTGCATCCACTGATAAAACCCGTGTCAATAATCCATAAACATAAATCATATTGTAATCAATCATATGTCACAAGTGTGTAAATGAAATACTCAATCAAAATACAGTTCACTCCCTGACTCAATCCAGAGTCCAAGGAAGTCGATTGATTCCATCAGCATCCATACCCTATCATGTGCCCTTCACACTCAGAAAAACTCGTCAGTATCATCTGCCAATATATATATATACAACAAATAATAATAAGTCACAACACATCATCATCATCATGTATAATCCATAATCGAAACAAAATCACAATGTACCATAACCGGATCACTTGCACACAAGTGTCCTCAAAGAATAAATCAATAAAAGTGTGCTCAATAGAGCAAGATGTTACATACACCCCATCTTGTTTTAAAATTCGTACCGAAATTTTTACAGTATATAAATGCAAAAAAACAAATGTATCTGACATAGATCTATATGTATAATCTATCAAACAAGTAAGGAAATTGTTGACGCATCTCATATGCTTCTTCCCAGGTAGTTGAGTGTGGACTATAGTTATCCCACTGGACCTTGACCTAATCGACTATTCGACATCATAGTTGTCAAATGCGATGGTCCAGAATGCAGATTGCCTCCACCATGAGATCACCCTCATCCGACACCTACAAAGAAATCATGTCAATAACATGTGAAGGATCACTAATATAATGTCTGAAAATGGATACATGAAATACATCGTGCATACGCCTCAAAGAATCAGGAAAGGTTGGTCGATAAGCCACAGGTCCTTTCTTTTCCACAACTTCGAAAGGTCCCACAAACCTAGGAGAGATTTTAGCACCCTTTCCAAACTTTATCAAACTCTTGTGTTGTTTTACCTACAAGAAGACTATGTCGCCAACTTCATAACTTTGGTCAACGTGATGTGCATCAGCATAATTCTTCTCCCGATCTTTTGCTTATTTAATCCTTTGTCTTATCAATTGCATCTATTCTTCCATTTATTGAATCACTTTTGGTCCTACCAAGACCCTGTCCTCAAGTCGATCCCAACTCAACGACGTCTGACACGGTCGTCCATAAAGAAACTCAAATAGGGCCATCTTAAATGTACTATGATAGTTGTTGTTGTATGCAAACTATACTAGTGGCAAGAAATCTTCCCAACGTTTATGTTGGTCCATTACATACATACACAACATATCCTCCAAAATATGGTTCGTTCTTTTTCTTTGTCCATCTGTCTCTGGGTGATATGTTGTACTAAAGTTCAGTTGTGTTCCTAAAGCCTCTTGTAAACTGGTCCAAAAATGTCCTGTAAACATCGATCCCCGATTGGATATGATCCTTTTAGGTACACCGTGTAACCTCACAATCTCACTGACAAATACTCTATATATATCTGGCGCCTGATACGTCGTACGTACTGGAATAAAGTGTGCACTCTTCGTCAGAGTGTCAACTACCACAAAAATCTAATCATGCCTCCTTGTCGTCAATAGCAATCCAATGATAAAGTCCATCGAAATGACCTCCCATTTCGATTCTGGAATAGAGTGTGGATGTAGTAATCATGTCGGATGTCTATGTTCAGCCTTCACTTGCTGACATTCTAGACATCTCACCACATAAATAACTATGTTTTCTTTCATTCCCTTCCATAAGAATAAAGGCTTAAGGTTTGTCTTCATCTTCATGACACCCGGATGAGCCATGTACATTGCTCGATGTGCTTCACTCAAGATCAAACTTCTTAATTCGCCGTTAGGATATACATAAATTATTCCATTAAATCTCAACAATTCATCAATGCCTAAGGAATAACCTTCAAACTTTGGCACCATCATGGTATTTCATCTAATATTATCCTTAACTTCTTTATACCATTCATCCTCGATCTGTAAATTTAGAATATTTTCTTCAAGATTTGCCTTAACGGGTATTGTCGAGAATATGTGTGGTCTCTGACTCAACGCATCTGCCACTATGTTCATTGTTCATTTAATATAAGTAATATCAAAGTCGTATTCACTAAGTAATTATAACCAACGCCTATGCCGCACATTCAAATCACTCTGCATAAATATATGCTGCAATCCACAGTGATCTATGTTTAATTCAAATTTTAGTCCAATCAAATAATGTCTCCAAACTCTCAAGGCATATAAAATTGCTAATAACTCCATGTCATGTGTTCATAGTTCTCTTCGTGCTTTCTCAATTTCCTTGAAATATAAGCAATCACTCGATCGTATTGCATCAAAACTCCACCTAAACCTTCCTTGGATGCATTCGTGCATACCAAGAATTCCTTGTCCATGTCAAGGACTTTCAGTATTGGTTTTTTTGTCAACAACTATTTAAGTTTTTGAAATGCTTCCGTGCATTTCTATGTCCAAACGAACTTCTTGTTTTTCTTTTGCGATTCTGTGATCGGATTTTCTATCTTCAAAAATCCTTTGACGAATCGTTGGTAATATCTTGCTAAACCCATAAAGTTGTGTACTTCTTGTACGTTTTTCAATGTTGTCCATTCCACAATAGCCTATACTTTCATTGGATCCACAGTGATACCTTCACCATATATGATATGTCCCAAGTAATGAATCTTCGATTGGTAAAAAGAACATTTCGATAGCTTCCCATACAATTGTTTTCTCTTAGACACTACAGGACCAATCTCAATTGTTTATCATGCTCTTCATTCGTCCGAGAATATATTAGTATGTCATCAATAAATACTTGAACAAACTTGTCCAAGTATTCACGGAACACTCCATTCATCAAACTCATGAATACCCCCAAGGCGTTCGTCAATATGAATGGTAAAACTGTAAACTCATAGTGTATGAATCTTGTCTTAAACATAGTCTTAGGGATATCTTCCTCCTTGATCCATAAGTGGTGATATCTCGATATCAAGTCAGTCTTCGAAACATCGTCTCTCCTTTCATATGATCAAACAAATCATCTATTCTTGGCAACGGATATTGGTTCTTGATCGTTTCTTTGTTCAATTGACGATATTCAATACAAAGTCTCCATGATCCATCCTTCTTTCTCACAAAAACAACTGGCGCACCCCAAGGTGACACACTTGGACGTATAAGTCTCAAGTCCAACAATGTTGAAAAGTCAACAAGAAATGTGTGTCTAATTTATTTTTCCCTTAAATAAATTGGACAATAAATATTAATCTATTATCTCATAATTACTTGAAAATAGTTAATTGAAATGGAAAATCAATTAGCTATAGGAAATTCGAGTTCAAAGGTTGACTGGTGGGACATCCAAGTCAAATTAGTTGTAACTGAGTGATTCGAAGTTGCAACAAAGTTGGATGTGCAATTATGTGAGTTGTGAAGTAGTTTAACTCAGTTAAGTGAGTTAAGCTCAGTTGTACTAGTTGTAACTGAACTTACACTAGTGAGAGATCAGTGAATTAATTATTAATTAATTCACACTCAGTGATCTCACATGTAACTTAAGGTTTACCATTGTTCACTACATGCATGTCAGATCTAGTGGAGACCCAGTTGAGATAACAGGTGAAAGGGATAGTTTGGCTATCAGTTGTGATTTGAGTGAAGTGCACTCATGAAATCACACACATAATGGATGTGCCCATGAGGAATGTGCAGCCTAGGCAAGAGGAATTCGAATTCATTTGCAGGTTTTCCATTAGCATGGATTGCGCAGAGGAGGCAGTAAATTGGCACATACATTTGGAAATTTTTGCATGACAGTGTGAGACGATTGTATATTGTACTGAGAGATCTTGGATTAGAGTTTTTTATGAGATTGTTTCATGATCCATGATATAAAAATAATATATGATAGTGGGGTTTTTAGCTTTATCCTTTCCCGGTAAAAACATCTGTGTTATGTGTGATTGATCTTTCTTCTAGATATTGCAATTGGCGATCGTGTTTTAAATTCCGCAAGAATATTTGTAGAAGCGATTTTGTATTTAACAGTGGCATATAATTGTTAGATCAGGAGAATCCAGGCAATACATAATTTGTATTGAAATTTCTACATGGTATTAGAGCCTAGGAAATTGTCGAAGCTGAGTTTGTGACTGGATAGAATTTGAATTTGCAGAAAGACTTTCTTGGTGCTACAGTTGATTCAAGATCGAAATGGATTTCAATGGCTTGAGGTTAGAGTATGAAATCAAGGGAAGATCACACTACATTGCTTGGAATAATAGTATGGAGGCAGTACTTGAAGACAATGGCTTGAAGGAATTCATTGACAAGGATGTTCCTAAGCCAGATGTTGCAGACGCTGCAAATCTTGATGCATGGAAAAAGAAAGTGGCAAAGGCAAGGAAGATCTTGTTGGAGGCAGTACAAGACCACATTGTCTCAAACCTCCATGGGAAAGCCACACCATATGCAATGTGGAAGGCTTTGACGGATCTATTCCAAAATAGCAGCGACCATAAGAAATTGGTGCTCAAAGATAAACTCAGGAAGATCAAGATGGAGAACGGTGACTCCATTCCAAAATATCTCATGAAGTTTGCCCAATTTTGGGATGAGTTGGGGAGTGTGGGAATAACAGTCATTGATGATGATTTGGTGAGCTTGGAACTCCTAGGAATTCCTAAGAGTTAGCACAGTTATCAAGACTCTATCAATGGAAGGGAAAATTTTCCAGTTTGGGAACAACTATGGTTGGATATAGTGCAAGAGGAGTTCAGGCGGAACACCAGAGATGCCTCTTCATCAAAGCATGATGATGAAGATGATTTTTCTTTGGCTACCAAGGCAAGGAGAAGGAAAGGGAAGAAATTCCATTCAAAATCCGAGTCTAAAGTCAAAAAGATAGATTTTTCCAAAGTGAAGTGTTTTCACTGTCACAAACATGGGCATCTCGCTACTAATTGTCCACAGAAGAAGAAGAACAAGAAGGTTTCTAGAGTTGCAGCTCGCGAGGCCCTTGCCTCGCAATTTGAACTTGAATTTTCTTTGATCACATGCATGGCTTCAAGTGCATTGGGATCGGTGTGGTATTTGGATAGTGGCACTCCCTTCCACATGACAAGAGATAAGGAGATTTTCAGTGACTTGGAGGAGAAAGATCTCAAAATGCATATTGATATGGGCGATGATGGATGATACAGTGAGACTGTCATTGGTTCCATTACCTTTCAAATGGAGTCAGGTAAACCCTTTCAATTGAAATATGTTATGCATGTTTTGGGTCTGAAGAAAAACCCGGTCTCAGTCGCAATGCTGGAGGACAGAGGCTATGACGTTGTTTTCAGCGATGGAAAAGATTTTCTGTGACATAAAACAATGGGTCAAGTCAAGAAGATAGGGATTCGAGTTAAGAATCTTTACGAGTTGGAGGTAGATGGTTGTGTTGCCATGATGGGAAAGGAAGAAAAAGTGGTGAGCTGGGATGAGGGCAAATTATGGCATAGGCGATTGGGCCATCTTCATCATGGAGCCTTGAAAATCATGCAGCAAATATCTATTGGACTTACAATGGGAGCACTTGCTTAGTTAGATCAGTGCAAGGGTTGCACCATGGGGAAGTATGTAAAGTCCACCTTTCACGAAAAGGAGAATTGTGCTTCAGTGATCCTAGAGAGAGTTCACACAGACATGTGTGGACCATTCTCGGTTGCTTCAACAACAAAACATCAGTATTATGTTATTTTTGTTGATGACTTTTCACGTAGATGTTGGATATTCTTCATGCAGAAGAAGGATCAAACATTCTCAAAGTTCTGTGAGTTTAAATCATTGGTGGAGAAAGAGTCGGGGAAGCAAGTGAAAGCTCTGAAGAGAGATAATGGTGGAGAATACATCTCTAATGAATTCAAACACTTCTGTAGCAAAGAAGGAATTCGAAGAGAACTCATAGCACCTCATAATCCACAGCAACATGGGGTCGCGAAGAGGAAGAATAGAACGATCGTGGGTGCAGCACGAGCGATGTTGCATGATCAGGCCCTACCAATGCATTTGTGGGTGGAAGCATGCAACACTGCAGTTTATGTGCAAAACCGTTGTCCTCATAGAGTACTTGGCATGAGTACACCTGAAGAAGCTTTCACTGGTAAGAAACCTAATGTTTCTCATTTTAAGATTTT
>SNQJ01S0048571.1:95784-115422 GCA_010110895.2 Picea sitchensis
CCTCCACCATCACCTTCTCCCCCTCGCCACCCCCTTCCTCTGCCTCTCGTCACCTCCACTGCTCCTTTTCCTTTTGGTCCCTCCTCTGACTCTCCCCTTTCCCCTTCGCTCCCCTCAACCTACCCCCAATGTGCATAAAAACATGCTCTCGAGGAGTCCCTGGATGACCTCAAGCGTGGTTTAGGGGACGTCAAGATCGCCATAAATGATCTACAGTGCACGGAAATCGAGTGTTGGTGTCACGTGGACCTCATGATGACCTTCCTGCAGGACCTCAGACAAGCTATCTCGGACAAGAAAAGCTTGACAGAGACAATTTGCAGGGGCAAAGGTTCGACCCTGGAACTAGTTAATTATGCTTTTGGTCCAGGCTCCTTGGTACTATGTTTTTAGTTATGTTTTTAGTTTTGTTTCTTTGGCCATGCGAGGTCGCCCAGCTTTGGGCAGTTTGGTCTTAGTTTTTTATGGTATAAGTCTAGCAGTTAGAAACTATGCCCTGTGTGGCACTCTGCAAGTTTTACATATATATTTTGTCCATGTAGCAGCATTGGTTTCCCATCAAGGCAATGCTACCATGTCTGAACAAGAAAGATAAACAGGTGTAATCTTCATCTTTTGCATGATTCAATATAATTTTCTAACTTACAAAAAAAAAAAAAAAAAGTGGTGCTACTAGTAGTACCATGTTTTTGGGAGGTGGTTAAAATTGCAACTTGTTACAACTTGTTTGAAATCACACGCTTGACATTGCGAAGAAAACCCTGAAATTGACCCTTGAATCGAGAAGTGATGCTACCAACAGCACCACTTTTTCTTTGGATTTAAAACTATGACCTAAATGAAAGTGTGGCCTTGACCATTGGCACCGCCGCAAATAAAACACTGAAAATAGACTCCTAAATCTAAAAGTTTTATTACTTGATAATTTATTTATTAACTAATTTTATTTTTTTTAATAATTTACATTAGAAAAATAATTAAATCAAAAGAAAAAAAGAAAAACATCTAAACAAGTTCCTCTTTTTTAAAGAAAAAAAAAATGTTTTAGAAATAAAGAAAAAATAAATTGTTGAAAAAAATCCAAATCGCAATTTTTAATCCAAAAAATAAAATAAAAAATACCTTTAAAGCACTAAATTTAAAACACCAAAATTGGGAAGAAAAACAAATCGAACAAGCAAAGTCAAATTTTTTTATAAAATAAAAATAAAAATAAAAAATTTAAAAACCCAAAATAAATAAATTTAAAAAAAAACAATTAACTAAAACACAATTTTTAAATATTAAATGTAAACATTAAAAAAAAAACTTAACTAAATTACATTACATTAAAAAAAAAAACAATACAAATTTAAATATTAAATATATTAAAAACATAAACTAAAATTTGAATTAAAAAAATCACTAAACTAAAATTTAAAAATTTTAAATACAAACAAATTTAAAATTTAAAAACTAAATATTAAAAATTATATGAAAAATAGTATGTTGCCAGAGTTTCCCAAACATGGGAATTTTGGGAACGTGGATACGAGTGTTTTGAACGAGTAGAAGTTTCTCTTAAATTTATAGGAAACTTGAATTTGGGAGCGACAATAATATATATTAAAAATATATAAAAATTATTTCAGATTACAATGTATAGAGATATTGATACATTTTAAATATTATTTCAATAAAATTGAAGTTGAATTGAGGACAATGTTTCTCATATTGCAACAACTACAATATTAAAATTACTAATTTAATTCGTGTAAATAATTATATGAATATATTTAACACAATAATGAAACTTTAATATCCATAAACATTCCATTAGAAAATGAGAAACAAAATTGAAAATACATATATACAATTTTAACATCTTTTTAAAATTAAACTTTACATATATAAACTTTAAACATCTTTGTAAATTTGAAGCATTATTCTTGTTTTATTGAAAAAAACAAAATAGTATTACATTCTAATATGAAAATACAGTGAAAGTCAATGATATGGTTGGTTGATATCAACTACATAGTGGAGCAAATGCTCGTGGATAGGGTATTGATTTATTCGACTTTCATGTTTAGTTTGGGCTTGAAGGAAAACATAAATGCATTAAAAGTTTTTCATATCCACAACTATAAAGTGAGTATTATTAAGTTCTTTTACTTACTAATTTTTGAAATAATATTTACATGTAGTTTAGTCTCAGTTTTATAGTGATATTTTGAATACATATAATGAAAATATTTGTAAGAAATTATGTATTTTTAATAAGGAATAAATATATTTACATTTTAATTTAATATAATTTTAATTTAAAGCTCTTTTTTTTAGGACATTGGTTCCCAAGCTTCTATTTCTTTGATGTTGAAGCTCCCAAAAAGCTCCCTAGTTTTCAAAAAAGTTCCTAGTCAATTGGGGACGTTCCCAATTAGTTTCCAAGCTCCAACAACTTCCGGAACTTAGGAACTAGATGTTGAAAATACCGAGAGCGATTCCCGTGCAACTATGGAAAAACCAAATTGAAAATTAAATTTATTTATTTAGTTTTAAAAAATTATTTTTTAATTTTGTTAGTATTTTAATTTTTAAACTTTAGTTTTGTTTTTGTTTTTTTAGGTTTTTAATATATTTAAAATTTAAAATGGTATTTTTTAAATGTAATTTAGTTTTTGTTTTTTTAGGTTTTTAATATATTTAAAATTTAAGATGGTATTTTTTAAAATATAATTTAGTTAAGTTGTTTTGATTTTTTTTTAATGTTTATATTCAATATTTAAAAATTGTATTATAGTTAAAAATAATAATTTATTTGTCTATCTTAATTTTGGATTTTTATATTGTTTTTTTTTATTTTTTAATAAAAAAATTGACTTTCATGAGTTATTTTTCCAATTTTGGTGTTTTAAATTTAGTGCTTTAAGAGTAATTTTTTATCTTTTCCAAAAAAAAATAGATTTTATTCTTCTTTTAATTTATTTTTAAATTTTTTTAATTAGAAATTGTGATTTGCATTTTTTTCAACAAAAATATTTTTTTTTTCTCTAAAAGTTTTTTTTTCTTTAAAAAAAAGAATTTGTTTGGGGTGGAGTGTCCACTCAAAACGTTGGACATTTCAAAATTTTCATACACGGTTTAGTTCCAAAATTACAAACAACAATGTTTAAGGGTGTTTTTTTTTCGATTTAATTATTTTTCTAATGTAAATTATTAAAATTAAATAAAATTAATTAATAAAAAAATTATCAAGTAATAACAATTTTAGATTTAGGAGTCCATCTTCGGTGTTTTATTTGCGACGGTGCCAATGGTCAAGGCCACAGTTTCAATTAGGTCATAGTTTTAACTTTAAAAAAAAATGTGGTGCTACTGGTAGCATCACTTCTCGATCCAATGGTCAATTTCAGGGTTTTGTTCACAATGTCAAGGGTGTGATTTCAAACAAGTTGTAATTTTAACCACCTCCCAAAAAATGGTGCTACCGGTAGCACCACTTTTTGAAATGGGTGTAAAAATAGTCACTCTAAAAAAAAGAACTCTAGAGAATTCTCATTAAGTTGGTAACTTTGTTTATGGGTACTATCATAATCGATCAACACTATTACCTTTTTATTTTTGATATATTCTTCTATATTGAGGGTTTGTTGCCATAGTGTATACACTAAAAATGTGGAGACATTATTTAATGGGAAAAATTTTTGAATTAAGAACAGAGCATAGTGGTCTAAAATATTTATTTGAGAAACAAACTTTAATAGGTTGTTGATGCACTCAGAGTACATGAAATGCATGTTGCAACTATTATCATGTGCAAATCAAATTTAAAGAATAGAGTTCTAGAAATTTTTATTACAAATGGACATTACCAATAAATAAAAGAAGGATTACAACAAGAAAATGTATAGCAAAATATAAAGAGTAAAAATAGAGTGTATGTTCATAATTCTTGTGAATTAAGGAAGTTGGTATTAAAAGAAATGCATAATGTTCCATATGCTAGACATCCTAGTTACCAAAAGACAATTTCAACAATAAGAATCCAATATTTTTCACTAAGAATGAAAAATGATTGCATAGCCAAGTGTATAGAATGCCAAATAGTAAAGGTTGGGTATAGACATCCAACATGTTTTCTATAACCATTGTCAAATCCGAAGTGGAAATGGGAAGTGGTAACCACTAATTTCATCATTGAGTTGCCCAAGATAACAAGACAACATGATTCAATAATGGTAGTGGTGGATGAATTGACAAAGGCTACTCATTTCATTCTGGTTAAACTAAGTCATAAGGTAGCTAATATTATAGAAATATATTTGAAAGAAATTGCTAGGATGCATGGAGTACATAAAGCAATTATCTCAGACAAAGATCCAAATTTTTCTTCAAACTTTTGGAAGGGATTGTTCAAAGGATTTGACACAAATTTGAATTTTAGCACAACCTATCATCCACAAGCATATGGGAAAACAAAGAAAGTCAATCAGATGATTGAAGATATGTAGAGGATGTATGTGATAGATAATCCATCCAAGTGGGAGGATTTCTTTCATTTGGTTGAGTTTGCATATAATAAAGGGTATCAAACTTCATTAAAATGATTCAATGTGAAAATTTATATGGAACAAAGTGCAATACTCCAGTGATTTGAGTCAATCTAGCAGACAAAATAGTGCTTGGGCTAGAGTTGCTCGAGAAAATGGAAGAGAAAATGGTTGAGATTAAACAAAATTTAAAAGCAACACAGGACGAGCAAAAGAGTTATGCAAACAAAGGCAAGAACCCAAGAGAATTTAAAATTGGGGAGCATGTATTCTTGAAAGTGAATCCAAAAAGAATTCTTTGAAGCTGGAAAATTGCACCAAGCTAACAACAAGATTTTTTTGTCCATTTGAGATCTTGGATAGAATAGGATTGGTTGCATACATGTTTGCATTTCCTTCTTCCATGAGAATGCATAGTTCATTTCATGTGTCATTATTAAAAAAAGTGAGTACATGACCCTAACCATGTCATTGGATGGACTTTGATTCAGGTAGAGCCTGAAGAAGACTTCTAGGCATAATCAGTGCCTATATTAGACAATAAGGTCGCGATGATTTAAAATAGAGCCATAGGGTAGGTAAAGTTCCAATGGACCAACTACAACCTGAAGAAGCAACATGGGCATTGGATGATGCATCTATTTTGAAATTTTTATGTAAAATTTATTGTACATGTGCACAATGATGTGCATTGAGGACGATGCAAAATTTAGAGGGAGAGGAATGTAGCACCCCAGTTTTGACCCCCATATTAGTAATGTATATATGTATACACAATGAGTGGTTGAGGGCCAAGCGATGTAATATGTAAATATTGTACATTGAAAGTTAATAATAAAAATACATCATCGATTGCAGACGGAGAATAACGAAATACATGGAGGGATATTATTCCACAAAAGATGAATGAAAGGGAGCTTAGGGGGCTCAAAAGGGGCCAATGCGAAATAATAACATTTTATTATAATCATAAATTCTCCCCTTAAATAATGTTATCATGTCAACCTTGAGATGAGTCGAGAAGTGAGATATGTGGGCTTCTTAGGAATCCATGTGGTTAGTTGATATCATGAAAATATAATGGAGTGGTTCATCATTCTTAGTATTTTTTCCAATCATTATAATGGGAACCATGGTCTAAGTGCTAAGCTACCATACCACGACTGTAATGAAAATTATGGGAAAGGAACCCATGTGAAAATATGACCATGTGCAAAGGGAATTGTTGTCATTGAGAAAAGTAGTGACATGTGAGAATTCCTTGAGTATGTTGGAGATATTACACACACATAGGATTTTCTTTTTATTTTATTTTACTAAGTTTATTTAGATATGTTGAGGATCCCTTAGTCTGATATATTCTCCCGTAGATAAGGGTGCCACATACCCTCTAGTCAACTCTTAGTTACCGTTCAGTTAGACTATTTGAGTGAAGTGTTGCATGTCAACCTTGGTTTTATCACCAAGTGTTGCATGCTAACCTCGGGATCATCACAAGTAATGTGCACTTACATTGGGATCATCACCAATAAATCACATTCCACATGCGTGAGTTATCTCCTTCTCATTTCACTCTGGTTTGGCTAGTTAATTGACGACCACATGGCCAGTTAACTAGAACTATGTGGTAGTTGACTATGCATGTCTATTTATCTCGACCTATGGTTTCACATCGATGCATGCAAGACACCAAATGAGATCTGGACCACCTTGGTTGGTCTCTTTGGATAGAAAGATGAAATGAGGGGCCATTTGCTCGAAGTAGAACTGAACTCCTTGGATCCAAAGAACTTTGACAATCTCCAAGACTTCTTCACCAAATTTAAATCTCTCCTTCATGAATTGAAATATCGTTGCATCAAAAAATCCAAACAAGAAAAAAAATTGGTTCTTTCTATCATGGAAAAACTTGGATCGGAATACAGTGTATTTCTCTCTACATTTCATTCTAATATATTCACCGCAAGAGCAACCTAGACCATGCCTTCATTGTCACAGTGCATTGAGGCTTTGACATAGGAGTAAGATAAGCTCATTCAGATGGGAATAATCAAGGGCTCAGAGGTACCTGCACATGTAGTGATGATGGCAGTATCTATCAGATTCCTAAATCAAAACAGAAAGGCAACCAAAAATTCCATGCAGAGTCAAAGAAGGAAGGGTACTCCAAACCCTTCAATGATTCCTCTGGTTCCAAAGGTGGAAAAATCAAGCAAGGGAAGAAGTGTGGTTATTGCAATCGTGGGAACCATATAGAATTTCCATGCATGAAGAAGCAAATTGATCAGATGGAACAGATTCTTCAGAAGAACAACTTGGGGGATCACATTCTCGAAGCTACCAAGAAAAAGTCAAAAGATCAAGCCCTTGAGAAAGGTAATTCTCATGCATTAGTAACTATTCATTCTTCACTTGACACATGGATTGTAGATTTAGGTGCTTCCCACCACATGGAAAACACAAAGGATATTATATCTTTTGTAATTGCATGCACGGGGCCTCCTATCCTCATGGGGGATGACTCTCCAGTCGAGGTCACCAAAAAAGGGAGAGTGGAACTAGATCATGGAAGATTCGAGAACGTCCTACATGTTCCTCAACTTTCCATGAATTTTCTCTCAGTGTATTAGATTACACACTCAGGCTCGGGAAAAAAGGTGGAGTTCACACCAGACATGCAAGACAACTCCAAAATTGTTGTCGTGGAGGTAAATCATAAATCTTAGTTATAAAAAATTTCTAATTTTATTGAACCTGATTCCTTTGTACTACTCATGCATGATGATGACAGTAGTTTATTATGGAACGAAAATTTTGGTCACCTGAACTTCAGGTACATTCAGCAACTTAGCAAGAAAGGGATGGTCACCGGGTCACTTGATATCCACTTTTCCAAAGGGGTTTGTGAAGGATGTGTCCTTGGTAAGCATCCTCAAGAGAAGTTCGAGAATGGGAAGACTCATAAGGCCTCATCTCCATTGAATCTGATTCATTGTGATCTCATGGGTCCATTACCACGTCCATCTATCAGCAAGGCAACGTACGTGCTTACATTTTTGGATGATTACTCATGCTATACTTGGGTATTTTTTCTTAGGCAGAAGTTTGAGGTCTTTGAGCATCTCAAAGAGTTCAAATCACTTGTTGAGACTCAATAAGGGAGAAATATCAAAGACCTCCATACAGATAATGGGGGGAGTTTGTAAACCGAGATGTTCAAAACCTTTTTCTTGAGGCTGGAATACAATTGCAGCACACAGTACCATATACTCCGCAGCAAAATGGGGTTATTGAGTGGAAAAATAGATCTCTCAAAGAGATGGCCACAAAGAGATGGTTGGTTGCATGCTACATGCAAAGGCATTTCCTCCCAAGCTTTAGGCTGAGGAACTTAACTATTCCAATCATATTCAAAACAAATCCCCTAACAGATATGTTAAGGACAAGACTCCTTTCGAGGCTTGGAGAGGCAACAAACCGGAAGTCACCCACTTTCGTATCTTTGGATCACGAGCATGGGCCTACATTCCTTATGAGAAGAGGAAAGCATTAGATCCACATATCCACCCATGCATCTTTGTTGGTTATCCCGATGGTGTGAAGGGATACAGATTACTTGATCCCTTTATAGGTCAGCTCATCATTGAGCATAGTGTCTAGTTCAAGGAAAGTCCCTCGCATGTTGCACATGAGACACATGCAGAGGCTTTTGTACTTCCACGAGTTGTGGATGATGAGTCCACACATTTAGTTCACACCATAGATTTGAGTTCCAATATAAAGTCATAGGATTTAGAGGATACAGATGCACAATCATATCATTCATATGCATGTTCAGTACATGCAGATGAGGAGCCAGACTAAATGCCCAAATGGGCACAGACCACATTTCAGGATGCAGGATACCTTGTTTGGGATCCAGCGGATCCAAAGAGGACCAGATCTCATTTTTAGTATCCTCCTCATGTACTCACTGCATATGAAACCATGACGCCTTCGCATTGTTATATGGTTCAGTCTTCAAACCTGCAGACCTACAGAGAGTTGGTTGCAGGGAACCCCTTCTGGGAAGAAGGCATGTAGGAGGAGTACAACTCTCTCCTTGAGAAACAGATTTGGGATATGGTTATGCTTCCTTCAGAAAGGAAGCTTTTCATATGTAGATGGGTCTACAAGACCAAAAAATCAGCATACGAACAGGTGAACAAACATAAGGAAAGACTAGCTTCCAAGGGATTTCAGCAGATTCACGAGATCGACTATGATGATACTTTTTCTCCAGCAATAAAGTTGAATTTTATTGGGTTGGTCCTTTCCATTGCAGCAACCAGGGGATGTCAAGTACATCAGATGGACATGAAGAATGTTTTTCTTCACGGGGATCTCTCAAAGGAGATTTATATGGAGCAGCCACCTAGATTTATACAAAATTCATCTTTAGTGTGCTGACTCAAAAAGTCGCTCTATGACCTCAAGTAGGATCCTAGAGCATTGTACGCAAAGATGGAATCCTTCTTGCTCTCCAAGAATTTTTTCATATGAAAATATGATCCAAATGTCTACATGCTGAGGACCACTAACTCACTACTCATCCTAGTTTTGTATGTGGATTATCTCTTGATCATCGGCAACTCAATTTCAGCAATTTCCTCGATCAAGGGAATTCTTCATGATAGGTTTTTGATGACGGACATGGGTCCACTCCATTTCTTTCTTGGTCTCGAGATCATCCAAGATGATTTAGGAATCAAGTTATCTCATGTTATGTATACTCAAGATCTCATGGAGAGATTCCACATGACAGGCTGCAAGTTTGCACCTACACCTTTCTTATCTGGGGTTAGACTTGAGGATGGTCAGGATACACCAGTTGTGGACAGCACCTTGTATCAACAGCTTGTAGGGAGTCTTTTGTATCTCACCCACATCCGACTATATCTATCATATGTAGTAGGGGTAGTCTCCAGGTACATGTAGGAGTCTCATGAGTTACATTGGAAGGTTTCCAAGCACATCCTTAGATACGTTCAGGGCACAATCAGTTATGGGATCCACTATGTAGCATGTTGAAAATTGGATCTCATAGACTTCACCGATTCTGACTCGGTGGGAAATGGCACCAATCACAAGTCCACCTCCGGGTACATGTTGAGTTTGGGATCCGGCCCAATCTGTTGGTCAAGAAAAAAATAGTCATTTGTTGCTTTATCTTCAACAGAGGTCGAGTATAGGGGAGAAGTCAACATCACCATCCAAGAATTGTGGCTTCAGAACTTCCTCACCGATCTCAGCATTCAGTTCCACCATCCGACTTTGATCTGGTGTGACAACCATAGTACACTCAAATTCTGTCAGGATCGAGTACAAAGACAGCGAACAAAACATATCGAAATCCATATGCACTTTATCAGAGAGTTGGTTCATGACAGGGTCATTGATTTGCAGTACTACCCTTCCATCGAGCTGATTGTCGACATCTTCACCAATACTTTCACTGAGCGAAAATTCCATAGTTTGTGCAATCGTCTTGGAGTGAAGGACACAATTGTCTAGCAATTTTCTTTCTCTTATTTTGATACATTGTATTTTGAGGGGGGGGTTCCCATGAGGTTTTCCCTCTTTACTCACTTTATTTTAGTGTTTCGTTGTTCATGGGTACCTAACATGGCCTATGTTTTCGGGACCCATTCATTATGTATACTCCCTAGTAGTGTTCAGTGGGGGTGTTGGATATATTACACACAGCTAGGATTTTATTTTTATTTTTTCTCCTAAATTTATTTGGCTATGTCGAGGGTCCCTTAATCTAATATATTCTCCCCTCATTGAGAATATTCTCCCCTAGACAAGGGTGCCACATACCCTCCAGTCAACTCTCAGTTATCGCTCAGTTAAACTAGTTGAGTGAAGTGTTGCATGTCAATATTGGTTTTATCACCAAGTGTTGCATGCTAACCTCGGGATCATCACCAATAATGTGCACTCGCATTGGGATCATCACCAGTAAGGCTCATTCCACGTGTGTGAGTGATATCCTCTTCATTTCACTCTGGTTTGAATAGTTAACTTCGACCGCATGGCCAATTAACTAGGACTAGGTGGCAATTGACTCCAGTGACTGCCAGTGTGTGTCAGATCTCTCTAGAACACTCCTAATGTGCATTAGTTGACTACTATGGTGAGTTAGTTGTGTGATACATAGTATATCACTTGTATTGTATCGTTTTCTCTCGTTCAGTTAATAGAAATTCTTTCATTCTTTCCTCCATTCTTGTCTTCTCTTCACATCATTTGCAAACTGTTGTGTATGTTTCATTGTTAGCTAGATCTTCTATGCAGGTATCTCAAAAAATCTACAGAGTACCTAGTAGAGATATTTATTGGCCAATTTATGTTGGAGCCCATAAAGGAAGTGGGGTAGCTCGAGGGACTGCAAAGAAAAGAAGAGGATCTCATTCTTTGGGTTGTGTACTAGGCTGAAAGGGAAAGAGAGCTAGTAGAATTGGAGTTGTTGTGAGAAATTCCCAAACTCTAAGTTGTTGGGAAGTTGGGTTGTGTGAGGATTATAACCAACCATAGGAGAGAGTTCGTCCTTATGGACTCATAGCCCCATCTTTGGTTGTAGAAAGAGAACAGTGCAACAAATCCTATGGTTGGATGGAATGTTCGACCCCTGCAATGAGTTGGTGACTTATTTCCATAACGATATGTGTTATGGTTATTTGTAATTATGTGGATTTAATGTTGTGCATATTATGAATTTAAATATTGTTATGTTGCATATATAATCTACATCTATAATTATGTATGCCTTAGCATGCATTATCATATTACCCTACATTAATTAATGGATAACATGACATAGAGAATTTATGTTATCATATCTATGTAATGTGAATTTCAGCATAGTTGTAAAGATGGGTATATGAGACACGAAGGTATTACAGCTATGTAACGTGAATTTCATCCTTGTTGGAAGGCTAGGTATACGAGACAGACAGAGAAAATATAAGTTGATAGAAGGAAATTTGTAAGTACCCCACCATCCCAACAGTGCATAAGGGTTGTTGGTTATGTTACAAGAATGAAGTGTTTGGAATAAATGAAAAGCATGGTTAAATAAATATATGAAAGTGACGAGAATCCATGTAATCCACGAACTCATACATCATAAATTCCATCTAATCTACTACACCTAAGGTGTGTGTTTTTTTAAGAGGACAGATCTCTCCAACTTTTTGTTGCTCAATACTAGTTAATATTTATCATTGGTTTTCTAAATACTACCCCCAATTGTAATCTTCCATATGCCCTCTTGCGTTGAGCTTCTTGAGCAACTTGATTCATTTGACTTTCCACACTGTTTGTCATGTTCCTGACTTCTAAAGTGATGCCCTCTTCACCACCAAATATTCTTATGACATGACACCATCGTTGGGTTTTGATGTCGGGATCTTATGAAATGCATGCTACCAAATTCTCACAAATTGCTTTGGGTTTTGATGTCAGGATCTTATGAAATACATGCTACCAAATTCTCACAAATTGCTTTTCAAATAAAGATATTCGGTTATCATTGATGTCGTGAGATAGAAGCTCTTATAGGGCCAATTCATTGTGCAACAAGCGATAGGCTTTCATGGACACTTAGACCATTGTGCAACAAGCGATAGGCTTTCATGCACACTTAGGTTGTAAACATGTTTTATTCTCAATTCATATTTGCTAAGAAGGAGCCTCTTAGCACCATATGGATCGCAACGCATCTAAAGTGCACGCTCAAGAAGAGTTGTGAATGGACCATTATTACGCCGAAAGGCGTACACCTATTGACAATGGGCACAATTAATGATCTTTTAACCTTATTTAACCTTAAACCCTAATCTAACGGCTATGCATTGAAGATGCTGGCATATTCTTAGTCGTCCTCCAAAATCAATGGGTCAGATTTATTATTCATAACTTTCTTGCATTTATCAAGGCATCCGTTAATATGTTTAGTTTTTAACATTTACCTAATCACATTAAAAAATTACTCTAAGGATATGTAAATGCCACATTTAAATGATTAAGTAGGATTAAACCGTGCAACCAAACATTTCATATTACCACAGACGGATTACGGATTACCACATACGTTTTATATTGGGGGCACGGGTTTTCAGTTGATACCTTTCGGCGTTCTCAGCCACGAGTTAGCGACTGTGCTAGTATATTAACTTCAATTAAAGAATTGTTTTTTGCAAATTTATATTTTTACTAGAATAGTAGCTAATAGCTAATAGAAATTAATATACAATGAAAAAATGAAAACCAAATTATATAATCATAATATGTCATATAAAATAATGATGATATGTCATATAAAAAGTAGTTTTTTTTGCAGATTTATATTTTTCCTAGGATAGTAACTAATAGAAATTAATATACAATGAAAAAAATGAAAGCCAAATTACATAATCATATGATACATATAAAAAGTTTGTAAAATGTGTGCACATGTATGAAAATCAATCACATTGAGTTATAAAATTGGATAGGTTAATTTATAAATGTATTGGAAAGGATTTACCTTAATATAGATTCTATGGAGTGAAAAAGGTAATTGTCTTTCCAGTGTTGAATCTATGTATGTAAATACATGTGCGTTTGCATGTATATGTCGTGCATTGGTATATGTGGGTTATCGAGTTAGAGTTGTGTTCTAGGGATTTCATTGTAAACTTTTTTTTCAATTTGTCAACATCAAAAATTAATTTATGTTCATGTCTTTGAAATACTTGTGAGCACATATAGTGTGCGTTGTTGATATATGTGGGTTACGAGTTAGAGTTGTGGTTTAAGGATTTCATTGTAAACTTTCTTTTCAATTTATGAACACTAAAAATTAAATTTATGTTCATGTCTGTAAGATGTTTGAAAAGTTTTCAAATCTTACAAATACATGTGTGTTTGCACATATATGTATATGTCATGCATTGGTATATGTGGGTTATCGAGTTAGAGTTATGTTCTAGGGATTTCATTGTAAACTTCCTTTTCAATTTGTTAACATTAAAAATTAATTTATGTTCATGTCTTTGAAATACTTGTGAGCACATACGGTGTGCGTTGTTGATATATGTGGGTTACGAGTTAGAGTTGTGGTTTAAGGATTTTGTTGTAAACTTTATTTTCAATTTATGAACACTAAAAATTAAATTTATGTTCATGTCTCTAAGATGTTTGAAAAGTTTTCAAATCTTATAGATGGGTTTAATGAATTTGGTTTTCAATGTGAGAACATTGGGTAAATTTAATCTATACTAAATGGATATTGGAATTTCCCAACATGTCATATGTGATTTTTTTATTTTCTTTGAATTATTAATTTTCCTTTGACACAAAGATACAACTATCATTTTAATGTGATGATCCTCTTGTGTGTTATAGTTTATTGATTCCATCAAGCTAAGTTGTTCCCTTCATTGTTCCCTTCATTGTTCCCTCTCCCTCTTTGAAATGTGCCAGTTATAATAAACCATAAATCAACGGATTCTTAAACCCTACATATTTGTAATAAACAACAAATCTATAGATGGTGGACTTTATCAAGGATATGGTTCATGCATTTTGACCAACTCCAGTGTTTTTTCCTTGATCTTTTTTCATGATTCACACAAGGCAGACTCTCCTCAAGTCTCGAAAGATCATATAGAGCCACTCATACTTTCTCCTTCAAGAAGCTTTTTTCTAACATTGGAATTTCTCATTTGTCACTAACATACAAATCCAATGTGTAAAATCTGTAACTTGATACTATCTTGCGAAGATGGGGCTCGATAGGGATGGGAGCTTGTCCTCTCAAGCGAGTAGCATTGTGGAGCATTCCCTAGGTCAACAAAATTATTCATTGTTACACACAACCAATGCGGACCTTCCAATCCATACAGAAAATGATGTGCTTGACAAGAGTAGAGTTACTTTTATTCCTTGGGCTTGATTGGTGAAAAATCAAAATCAAATCACTAGTAATTATTAAATTTCAAAGTTGGATCACCAAGATGGACACAAAGATCAACTATGATCGATGTTTCAAATTGACCTGATGTGGCTTGGAGGATTGCTTCATTTCAAATGATGTACTCTTGATTGTAGCATGATAAATTTACTAGATAAAGATGTCGGGAAGATAATCACTACTAATTGGAATTCTCAATTGATGAAAAGGCTAGAAGAAATATTCGAGGTACAAGATACAAACCACTTTGAGTTCCTAGAGATGTATTCCTTGACACAACAATGCCATCTAGTTAATATTCTTAATATTCCAAATGGCAATAGTATTTCTCTTACAATAAGTTTCTCTAGAGAGCCTTGGCACACTATATGTAGTTGTCGCTCAATACACATCAAATTGGGTGAATATTTGTGATTTTGATATATAAATTACCATGGATATTCCACTAGCCTAATTCATCTGCTTGAGATCTTACAATATTCTAATCCCATGATATGATTTTTACCATTATATTTAGATTTAATAATGTGGTTTAGCACACAAAATACTTTGGCTCATTATTGCCGAGAAAAAGACCTACTTCTTCACATTCACCAAGCGATGCATGCAGTGATTGACATCTTCACATTCACCGCGCGATGCATGCAGTGATTGACAGACAAAAAAATCATGGTATGCACTTTCGTGTACTGGCTAAAGCATTGCGTATGTCCGGTGGAGATCATATTCACTCTGGTACTGTGGTAAGTAAACTTGAAGGGGAACGAGACGTCACTTTAGGGTTTGTTGATCTACTACGTGATGATTTTATCGAAAAAGATCGAAGTCGTGGTATTTACTTCACTCAAGATTGGGTATCTATGCCAGGTGTCCTGCCCGTAGCTTTAGGAGGTATTCACGTTTGGCATATGCCTGCTCTAACCGAGATCTTTGGGGATGATTCCATACTACAGTTTGGTGGGGGAACTTTGGGACACATTGAGATTGACACTAAAATTGAAATGAAAGAAGTTAAACAAATAGCACCTCATTCACACAATGAATACAAGTTGTGCCCTAGAAAAACCCAATACAAGAAAAACCCAGGTAGAAGGGGAGGCCTATGCCTTTCTCTTTTGTTCTCAACTATGAAATGCAAATACAAAGAATTTGCACTCAAAGTGGAGTTTCCATGGATATTGTGCCATGTATGGTTGCTAGCAAATCTTATACTACCTATGTTTGCCTTCAATATCCCACTCTTAATGCTTTGTTCTACTATGGAACAATAAACATTACAATAAGAATGGAATTGTTTCCTATCCTAGTGGGCTAATATTTAACAATGCCCTGATAATCATCTATAGTTAGGGTTAGGGTTTTTTCATGCCTTAACTCCCAATTAGGGTTAGGGTGTTGGACCCTCTAGATTCTTCTTCAAAGTCCACATGCAACTAGCTCCACATATGTGAGTGATGAACGTTGATGTGGCATCTACTCCATATCATGGTGGTCAATAGGATAGGTCAATTTGCAGGAGGCATAACTTCTTCTTATGAACTCCAATTGAGGTGATTTTCAAAGTTCATGTTGTCCCTATTTGGTTGTTCTAGACGACTTCTACAAAATTCTATCTTCTACTAATTCTACCTGAATTTTTGGTGCTAACTGCAATTTTTCTACCCAAAAAGTACCAAAATATATGACAAATTATATAATGATCCATTTCAAATCATACCTCCCCATTTAGGGAGACTTTTGGTCCCCAAAAGATTTCATTGAAATAAGAAATTATGTACTCTACCTTCTTCCTGGAGTACCATTTGGCCTTGCCTAGAGTTGTTCTTTTAACTCAACTTGGCAAAGTTCATGTTGTCTCTATTTGATTGTTCTAGACGAATTCTACAAAATTCTATCTTCTTCTAACTCTACCTCAATTTTTGGTGCTAAGTCCTCTATGGTAGGAAATATTTGCTCGTCAATTTCCTAGTCTAATATGGAAGACTCGTAGAGTTTCAAAGTCTCCACATTCAATATTGAGTAAATGCACAAATATGGGGGTAAATTGAGTTTGTAGGCATTATCACCTACTTTATTCAACATTTCAAAAGGACCATACAACAAAGCCTTGATCTTCTTACTGGACCCTATAGTCTTTCTTTGTTCAAATCCAACCAAACTCTATCTCACTTTGAATGTTTCTCAATTTTGTGTTGATCGTGTCAAGCCTTGCACTTTTTCTATGACTTCTTCAATGTCTCTTGTACTTGCAACTGGGTTTTTCTATTCTTATCAATGAATTTTTCAACTTTCAATGCTTCACCCATGGTGTCTTCCCTCTCTCTCCTCCTTGTTATCCATATACAACTATGGGTGAAGGTGACGAATTCCCAAAGCAAGTTTCAAAAAGGGACTTACTAGAAGTGTGCAATGCTTTGTTATAAAAGTGTTGAATATAAATCAAATTTCCGCCTGAAGTCTTTGGATGCTTTTGATTATTACCCTTCAAAAGTTGAACCAATGTCCTATTCACCACTCTTGTCTATCCATCTCTCTGTGGATGGAAAGTTGTAGATCTCTTCAACTTGGGTTCATCTTCTCTGCAAGTGTAGCCCAAAAGGCATTGACAACTCTGGATCTCTATCTAAGATGATGCTCCTTGGTATCTGAAAGTGCACCCAGACCTTTTCAAAAAACATATTTGTTGCATCTTGTCCCTTAATGGTCTTTTTACAAGACATGAAAATGCATATATTGTCAAACCTCTCAACTACCATAAACAAATAGTCATGTCACTTGCTCTTGGCAAACCATCCACAAAATCCATGGAAATTCTCTCCCGTGGTCTAGTAGTTATAGGTTTGGCATGGTATAAACCTCGTCTTCTATCACCATGTTCGTCGCTACAACAAAATATCCATCTTGTAATAAACCTAGTGACGTCTCCTTTCATTTTGGAGCCATTTGGAGCAATACACATCGATGTAAGTTGGCAACTGTGTTCCCAACACCAAAATGCCATGCATCTTTGAAGGTGTGGGCCTCTCTGATAAGTTACAATCTCTTACTTTTAGGAACATAGATCTTGTCTGGCTTGTAGAGCAACCCATCCAAAAAATGATAGACAACCTTATTATCACCTTCTTCTATGTGAACTTGACCTTGTAGCTATTTGAACACATCTTTAAAGCCTTCATCTTTTATGTATGCCTATGTATGCGTCATGAATGAAAGGCTCCATGCGCATAAAAATTCCCAAAGCAATGATATTGGATGTGGGTGGCATAAGAGTTCTCAAAGCATGTCTGCCAATTTATTGGTGTTACCCTTTATATTTTTTATGATAAGATGAAATTGTTGTACAAAGCCTATTCACTTTAGTGTGTAGTTTGTTGAAGCTTACTCTAGGATTGCAAACACTACAATGGTTGGTGATCGATGTGGATGATGGTCTCCTTGACTGTCAAAGAATGTTTCCATTTCTTAACAACATGAATCAAAGCATAGAGTTCCTTGTCATGTGTAAGGTAACTCAAAATTCCACTATGGAACATTTCAGAATAATAGCATACCAACTTACCTACCTACATCTAGACCATTCCCATAACATATCCACTTGCATCCATCTCCACTTCAAAAGGCATCTGCAAATTGTGCAATGCAAGAAATTGTTAAGGTTTAAGCTATTATTAGGTTTCTTTTCAATTTACTAGATAACAATAGCATAGGTAGGATCACTGAGAGAAACACAATCACAAGATACACATCATTTACCCTGGGAAACCCTCATGGGGAAGAAAACTCAGCAAGAACTTCTTTAATATAGATAGCCAATACAATGTCAAGACAATAAACCTAACACTAGATAATATCCAACACTAAGCAATACGCCTCTCTCTCTTCCTTCTTCCGGCAACTGGAAACTGTAGCTTCCTTCAAACTTGTGCACTAGATGAGTGAGTTGAGTGAGTGAACAAATGAGGCGTTGGCTTCCTTTATTTATACAAACTGGCAAGCGTTGAAAGGAGGTGTCTCTTCACTGGCGGGGCCGACTTGTCTTTCTAGGTGGTTAAAACCACTTTAATTTGCTAGGGGGGTGACTTCTTAATTTGCATATTACAATTAGGGTTTGACCAATCCGCAAAAGGGGATTTTTTCAATTACAATGCCCGACATGATCAATCCACAAAAGGGGATTGATCTTTTTGTGGATTGATCTAATGAATAATAAATCAATAGAATACTCTTTGTAGTTACAATATTTCAACACTCCCCCTTAACAAGAAGGGTATTCTACAACATCATCAGGAGAGAGAGAGAGAGAGACAACATCAACAGTGTCTGGAACACTGACTGGCATATCTATAAATCATCGGAATTTTTTATCATCATCAATATCATCATTCACTCCTAACAAGAAGGATATTCTTTATCTTTTGACAGGTCACTGGATGTCATCATCAACTGAACAATATCATCAACTGGATAATCATCATCAACTAGACAACAACATCAACTGGGCAACATCATCAACTGGGCAACAATAGGCATCAATATAATCCACTTGGTCATCTGGCATCATGATCACTCACTGGTTCTCCATGAATCCATATTAAAAAAGTTTTGTTCTTTTTATCTTCGCGCAGAAGATACTCTTTCTTTCTTTTTTCTTCATGCAGAAGATACTCTTTCTTATCTTCACACAGAAGATATCTTATCTTCACACACAAGATGTTGTATCTTCACACAAAAGATATTCTACGAGTTTTTCCATTCCTTTTATGTTCTCCCTTCTCTTCTTGTCATCTATCTCACCCATCCACTGGGGATGACTACTACCACCATAGCGTCACTCCTAGTCATCCCACATTAACTAGAGAAGCTAGGATGCTAGCCTGGGCAAGACTAGACTCCCTTTCCATGATCCACGCAGGATCACGACACAAACCTCAAGAGCCAACTAACCATTCCACATGGTCAAGGTTTGTGTCCCAAGCTACTCAATCATTGGCCAGAGGAGAGTATTTGCTTGATGCCCCTTGGAGAAACATCCACACTCCTCTCTACGAGGGTGGTCACACCCCTCTCTACGAGGGTATTCTAGCATGTCCCTAGAGTATCCAAAAC
>SNQJ01S0048572.1:11480-25471 GCA_010110895.2 Picea sitchensis
AATGTCATTTTCTTGGTTTTCAAATTGATTATGGTCTGGTTGTCAAACACCTAATCCAGACCAAGTAGTGTCAGGTAAGGTGTTTTGTTTTCCACTATTTCAATGACTTCAAAGTCTGCTTTAGTGCGCACTCCATCAAGATCTATTGTCACTCCTTTCAGTGTACCTATTGGTAGGACTCTATGCTAGTTTGCTAGTTTTAAATGGACATTTGAGTATCCCAGTGTTGGCTCTCCCATGCATTGTCAAGTCTTCTTGGGTAGCACATTCACTTCAAATCCTAGGTCTAGTATAATGTCTTCAATGTTGAAATCTCCAATGTTAGCATTTAGTATAAATTCCCTACTTGTTCTTCTTCTGGTGTGTAGGTGATTGATAGTTTTTGGTTCTAGTTTTTCTTCCGTCTCACTACTACATTTCTCTAGTATGTTTTGCAATATTTTCACAGATGATGAATCACTTAATACTTTTATGTGTGATTGTAAAAAGCCTTTGATTGTACTTACTTATCCCTTGGGCTGCATTCTGTTGGTATGATCCAATGATGGCGGCATCTCATATTCTGGGGCTTCCTTGAATGGTTTCACAGTTGAAGTTGGCATTGTGTATTCCTTCTAAAATTCTTGTCTGGCTTCCTTAAAAGTCTCCTTTTCTTTTGGGGCGTCGAATTGATTTCTTGGTTCAGTGTTCTTCTTTACCCATTGGTTATGTGTTGCTTCCTGTCGAACTGCATCATTTCCTATTTTTGTTCCTCCACGAGTGACGATATTGATGTTGTGTCCATCATCCCTAGCTTCGGTTGAAATCCACTGGACAATCTGTTTGTTATGGTTCCTCTTTTCCTGAATCTTTACTAGTAGTGTCAGACATTCATTTGTATCATGGTCCAATGTGCAATAATACATACAAGCTGCTGGTGGAAGTGGAAACTCTCATGCATAATGTCCCAGTTGCTGACAATTGTGACATGTGACAGGTCCTCTACCGCGTCTGAAACCTCCTTTGGCTTGTCCTCCTCCTCAGTAGCCTGCTTGGTCACCTCTTGGCGCGTTATATTGTGGTGCCTAATTATACTACGCGGTATTGTATTAGGGTATTATCGAGTGGTACTGTGGTTGCATGTTGTTGTATGGTTGTTGTGCAATATTGTACTATTGTTGTGCAATATTGTATGGAGTTGGGGCTTGATTGAACTATGGCGTTGCTTTCCCAGTCATCATTTTAGCCTATACCCCGTATGCATCTGATGTTGTTTCCCGTATCAACTCCATAGTTCTGCAATGTTTATCGTCGTGGCCTACTGACTTACAAAAGGTGCAATATGAATTCTTCGGAACTATCTGGTATTTCTGCATCATCATCCACTAATAAGGGTTGTGACCCAGTTTCTTGCATATTTCGCACCATAATCCTCCCTTTGTTAGCGGATTTGGCATACCCATTTCCATATACTGCACGAATGTTGGGAATTCATTCTTGTGATGTCCTTCCATCCTTCATGCGGTGCACCAAATGACTTCTCGTTTGTCCTTATTCTTATTCTGGTTCAGCTGAAATGTTAGATTCTTCAAATCCTCCTAAAATTCCTCAATAGCTGGGTCTGTCTGTTGGTACTAGTTCTCTTCCAATTGAAAGGCTTCCTGTAGAGCCTCTTCCTGTGTCTGAAATTTATGGTGTCATAAGGGATATTTTAAGTGTGGGAGTAGTGAGTTGAAAAACAGGTGATGATGTTGCATATTGGTCATAAGGTATTTTAGTTTTCCCTTTAGTTGCTTGAATCTCTAGTCGATCTCCATACTGACTCTCCTGGTTTCTATCTTATCTCGATCATCTCACTCATGTACTAATCCTCTGATCTCAGCTTTTGGAACACATTAATCATTAGCTTCTTAATGTCTTATAGTGTCCTCCTCATCCCAGGGGCATTGTTTGTGTCTAGACTCATGTACTGGTCTAGTGCGCGGTCTCTTAGTGTAATCACTAGCTACGCGAGTTTGGTATCTTCATCAGTGATCCATTTTGCCTCCCAGATCTTTGCACAAATGAACAAATGCTTCTTCGGGTCTTCTGCTGCTTCTCCTGAAAATTCAGGTAATCTGATAGTGGGATTGTGTCCTGCCATTATGAATATTGAACTACTTCCTCCTTCACGCAGTGTAGATACTTGACTAGTGTTGTTGGAGATGGCTCCTCCAGTTGTTGCTCCTAGTGTAGATGTACTTCTTGTTGTTGGAATTCCTTCGAACTTTGGTTGTCTAAACGATGGTGTTCTCTTTGGTGTATTAGTCACACATGGGTTTGTGGGTTCCACAGTGACATTAATATGGATAGGATGGCTGCCTTCTCCTCCTATTCTTGGGCCTCGTGTCTTCCTCTGATATGTTTCACATAGGATTTCCTCAATCTGATCCATATCCCGGAGATCCTCTACCTCTTCCTCATTTCTCTCCAAGCCTTCCCTCGTGGATGCATCTCTCTTCTTGGTATTCACCTTATATTGGTAGGGTACTCCGCTACGCATCATTCCTGATGACGCCAAGATCCACTTAAGCTAGTCATCATCCATCATGATCAGGTCCAAGGGTTCCTCCTCCTTCTTTCCTTTCTCCTCACCTCATTCCATTTATCCTCTCTCTGTCAGTGTTTCCCCCCTTCCCCCATGCACGCAGGGAAGTTTAGTTGTCTAATTCCATTGTCATTACACCTTTTTTATATAGCAGTATCTTAATAGAAGTATATAGGATTGAATGTACCTTCCTCGAGGTCCACATAGAAATTCTTTCTCTGCTGCGATGTATGACTTCACTGTGTCAACTACAAATTTGGTGATGAAACCTCCCACAATATTATCAAGACAAAATTCTACCGCGTGGGTGAATTTGTTGTTCACCTGCTATAACTGCTCAATCTATACCTGGGTCCAATCTAGCTATCGGATCTGGTTCATCGCATGGTTATCCTTTAACCTTAGTATCCACTCCTATAGTAGATGCGGAAAATCACAGAAAAAGACTTCATGTGAATTAGTGAATACGTATTTATCCAGATATTTGCGAGGTGTGAGTCTAGGATTTCTATTGTCTTTCTAGGAAAAATCTAGCTCTTTGGTTCTCAACCAACCTTCGATTTATACTTTCGTGGGGTTCCAAGGTCTCAACATTCCCTTCTAATGGCTCATTGGTCTTCTCGTTTCGCTCGTTCTTTTCTCGTTCAATCTATCTCATCTACTCAGTCCTCTCTTGTTCCTTCTAACATGGAAACAAAACCATTTGTTGGGTTTTAACTTCTTCCTTTTATTGTATTAGTTATTGACCCATGGTTCATGTCTTTCAGGTTTCCAACAAAACCTCTAAAACTATCGGCCCTCTTGGTAAACCAGAAGGAAACACAGTGTACAGAGTGCACTACGCAGACTCACCTGAGCTAGCTTTAAATGGGTGGTTGTAAGACTCAGGGGTTTACAGCCTAGGATTGAGTATGGGATAGGGGATTGTTAATACGAGCCATATACTACGAATTATGACTTCAATCTACTAGTACTCAAAGGGTTTCATCTATCCTTCATGGTTTAGTTCCTGAACAACACAATCGTATTCCATAACAATGCATTAACTCATTCATTAATCATAACAATTAACTATTGAAAGAAAATAAAGATATACATGCATTCATCACATTACACAGATATTATCATGGTTCACCCACCTTGGGCTACGTCCACAAATATGTGTATCTTGGCTCTTTTATTATGGTAGTTCTGCATCTCCAGTGTTGCGTGCTTACAATTCCCTCCGATGGGTAAGATCTGTATGAGATGAACTAGATCACACCAGGCTCCTCAGCTTGTGATATAATCCTAAGATATTCCTCCTCCTCTCCTCTGTTCTTAGCTCACTGGCTTACAAAAATGGTCCATAACCATATTACATAACACATCAACTCGTACATAGCTATGCTAGAGAATTACAAAAACTGAACTAATACAAAAGTGAATCAACCTCTCTATGATACTTGTGTATCTCTATTTATATGTATCAAGATCTTTAGCCATTTTACAATGTATTACCAAAACCCTAACCCTATCGATGTTAGGTCTTCCTCCCATGCACGCGTGTTTTTCTTCCTCCAGCTGTCATTTTCCTTGTGCACACTTTCTTGCATGCGCGCATGTTGTGTTACCTTCCAACTGTTACTTTCGTTTCTGCACACTTTCTTTCCCATGATCATCCTCCTTTCCACTTCGGCCTGGTGCCAACATTGGAAATATACTTTTTGGACGTTCTTCATATTATTTTCGTGCTATTCTTCATCACAATACATCCCTTGTATGTGGTGAAATACGAGATTATGTCAACCAACAATTACAGGTTGATTCTTTAACATTTATTGCAAGTCTATCTTTGTAGGGTTGTCTAGAAATAACTGTCCAAAAAACAAGTTCATCATTTGCATCTATTTGCAATCAAAATTTTCTATGTTTGTACAATGTTTTTCTTGACGTTCCCATCACTTTTTCCATGTGTCATGTCAAACGATCTTTTATATTGCTAGATGAAACAATTGTTGTTTGTATCACTCTACATGCAACACTGACATTATTTTTTTGAGATTTTCAAAAATCTTTTAACACACTAGTTATATTGTCAAAGACATTTTGTTTCACATTTGTATCTTTTTTTGACTTTTGAATACCCAATAATGATGTAGCTTCTTTTAACTTTCATTACTTTATTAGACAGAGTAAAAGTTGAGCTTGTATTGTCACTGATTCATCTTTGAAAAAAGTATTATACATATTCGTAACATGATATCTTATATAATGATTAACTTCTTTCTTCCCAAATTTGTCAGTATCAACATTTTCTAATATTTCATCATCAATGTTGATAGATTCTTCTGTATATTTCAATTTAAAGTTTACATTAAAAAACAAAACCAAACACAAATTCACCAAATTATATATAAAAGTGTTCACCTTATATTATCTAGAGATTTATGTACATACCAATAACTGATTCAACTTCTTCTTCAATTCTGGTTTCAACGACTTCATCGACGTTATGAGACAAATCTATTTATGTTTTTTTTTAAATGATGCATACACCCTACTCTCCCTTGGGGCTACACGACCTCCTGGTCTAGGATCGATCGACTTCGGGATTTGAATCAACTCACAAGTTCGTTTTGACCTCTTCTATCTTCTCAATAGATCAAATTCCTACCTATCGGGTGTGAAATCCCATTTTTAGGAGTTTTTGAGTACCCATAGAGTCCTCCACATGACCCTAGTCAAAACCATGGGTTTAAACCTTCGTTCCTGCACATGTCGAGACTTCTGAATTCAGGTGTTCTCGACACACCTGACTCCAAATCCACTGAAATATGAACTGGTGAACTCTTCTGGACTAGATCTACGGTCCACGTTCTTCCCACAGCAAGCGACTGCGACCTACTTGGAACTCTGGCTGACTCCCAGTCAACGGATCCATCTTCTCCTTTCTCTTCCTTGAATTCCATGATTTGATGAAGCATGTCCCCCTCAGATTGATGAACCCTGTAGACTTCGTTACTTCGTGCTTCGACGGTTCTAGATGCACCTCAACTGTTTTCCTCTGAAGTGCATTTCCTCCGAATCACGTGGATCTTTGTCACATGTTCCTTTGGATCTAATGGTCTAGATCTTCTTCATCCTTCATGACTTTACAAAGTTTACACTTTGCTCCTCGCAAATCCTTCCAAAGTTCTTCCCCACAAACTCTTAGATCTGTTGTCGCATACCCTCCTCTGATCTATGGTCCAGATGGACTTTGCAGTGTCAGGGAATTTGACTCCCACTCTCAAAACAATTTCAAACTTATGAATACTTGGAGTGCCGAAGGACTCTGAGGTTAATCTCCATGCAACTCTCCCTGATCTAACAGTTTGTCAGTGACCCTGATTTCCTCCAAAGGGATCTCAACCATAAATTTGTGACCTTCAATATATTTCTCCCTTTATTTTGAGTCTTTATCACTATCTCTCTTGGGATTGATTCCTCCAAGGGTTTTGACCTTCGATGAACTCCTTGCGATCCTGGAATCTTTGACAAAGTTCAGACTTATAGATTTCTTCAAAAGAAATCTTACTACGCACTCCTTGCGTTTCACATTCCCGACCTCTCGACACTTAGTCAAATATTGACCTCATGCACTCCTTGCAAAACTCGGCCTAAGTTTCATGTTATCCTTCCTGAGCTTCTGTGAGTCAAATCTAGACTATGTCGAGACACACCTTGCAGACAATATGCACTCCTTGCATCTGAGCTCTCAGTAGAGAAACAATTGAAACTTATCTAATACTTCATAGGTCCATATATTCAATTATTAACAACATACATAAGAATAATGAAATAAGCACATAGAGAACATATCATTCATTTAAATACACACTAAAATGAACATTGTCAAGGCAATTTGGATCAATTTCTATCTGTTCTAATCATTCATGAAGTATTTACATAAGTTACACAGTGATTCATTGTCTTCAGACGCTCTATGTCTAACTACTACATCTAACTTCTTACTCCATCCTTCTACAATTCTCCTTCTCATACTCTATTTTGTCTTACAACACAATACAAAAAACTTATCTAAGGAGTGGCTTCTCGAGCTCTTCTCCGTCCTATCTAAATTCTATCCCATCGTTGTTTTAGCGGTTACCTACCTAGTCCTATTACAATAAATGTAAGTTATTAGTAGATAAGAGATGACACTCCATATCTGTAACAAATTACAGTTGTGTAATAATTTACAACATCCATCCTTTATTAGGTGATGATCCGACTTTACAAACAAAGTATTTAAAAACGATATTTCCAAAATATCTCAACAATCGCTCTTGCCTCTGTTTAATGTCGATTTGATATTTTGGCATGCTAAGGTGTCAAATTCGGCCTCCACTCTTGGCCTCTTTGACTTTGATGGTGATGCTCTTGCATCATACTCCTCTGGATAAAATATTCATGGACTCTTGTCCATGATCTCCTGCACTGTTTTTCAATTCTGCAAAATGTTAGGTTTAGTGACCCAACTTGAATCTTCCACTGGGTGATCTTTCCACTTCTCCAAATATTCAAGTTACATCTTTCTCCTGGTTTTCCTTCCAACTCTTTGTTTTAATATTTTCTCCATCTGAGGTTTTTCTATTGTGGGCATTTGTTTTTCCCACTGAATCTCTTTCTGGTCTTCTAGTTCTCTTGCATCATCTCCCTTGTAAGGATACAGGTCTGCAACATTGAATATCAGTGATATCCCAACATTGTCTGGAAACTCAATCTCATAAGCATTCGATGCAAAAATTTTAAGGATCCTGCATGGTCCTATATTCTTCATCTTCAACTTGTTATATGTTCCCCTTGGAAACCTTTCCTTCTTTAACTGATATAAAACTTCATCTCCAATTTCAAATTGAACTTCTCCTCTTTTTTGATCAACTCTTTTCTTGTACTTTTGATTGATGTCTTGTAGCTTCTCTGCCTCGATCATGAAGTATCTATATCTCTGTAGAAAAATATTCTGCTACAATGCTTTTGAACTCATCTTGCTTCAAATCTCTCAATTTTGTAATCCCTCTCGGTTTTATTCCATACACTATCTCGAATGGACTTTTTCCAATGCTCCTTTTTACCGAATTGTTAAATGAAAATTCTACATGTGCCAGAATCTGATCCCACTGAAGGCCTTGCTTAGTGACTAAACTCCTTAATAAATTTCCCAGACTTATGTTCACCACTTCATTCTGTCCATCTATCTGAGGGTGATATGTTGAACTAAAGAACAATTTTGTCCCCAGCCTCTTCCATAGATTTCTCCAAAAGTGTCTTACAAACATTGTGTCTATGTCTGAGACTATGCTTTTGGGAAACCCATGTAGTCTCATAACTTCCCTAAAAAACAAATTGGCTATGTGTGTAGCATCACTTGTTTTCTGACATGGTATGAAATGCTCCATATTGGAAAAAATTTCTACCACAAAAAATTTGGAATCACTTCCCTTTCGGGTTCTAGGTAATCCTAATACAAAATCCATACTAATTTCATCCCAAGGCCTTTCTGGAATATGCAATGGCTGATACAAACCAGTGCTCTGCTTCTTTCCTTTTGCGTGCTAGAAAATATTACATTTGTCTACAAACTTTTTCACATATTCCCTCACACCTATCCAATAGCACGAACTGTTCAATTGTGCAAATGTTTTTTCATGGCTGAAATATGTGGCTAGACCTCCACTATGTTTTTATTTCAACACCTTATCTCTCATTGAGCATCTTGGTATGCACAGTTGGATTTCTTTGAACAATAATCCATCATGGATTAAATATTTTGTCCACAGAATTCTTTCCCCCAACAAAGGGTTCTTACATGCCTCATAAGCCTCCTTGAAATCTGGATCTTCTTGATACATGTCCTTAAGGTGTTCAAACCCTAAGTTATTCACTTAGAATTCCCGTATAACTAAATTCCTCCTGCTCAAAGCATATGCAACTTTGTTAGCACTTCCATAAAATTATTAACCCATGAAAGATTCTCACCTCAAATATGCTCCTTGGAAATGTCCATTCTTTGATTTCTCTCACCTTCTCTCGATCCATCTTCAATTCATTTGAAGATATCACAAAGCCCAAGTATATGAGTTTTGTCTTCATAAAAGAGTTTTTCTTTAATTTTATCAGCAACTTTTCTTGTTGCAATCTCCTCATCACTAATGCCAATTTTTTTAAATGTTCTCCCTCTTATTTACTAAAGATTAATATATCATCCATATATACAATTACAACTTAAAATATGAAGTCTTTCATTAGTTCGTTCATCAACCTCATAAATGTGCTTGGGGTGTTTGTCAACCCAAATGGCATGACTAGCCATTATAACAAACCTTCATTTGTATTGAATGATGTCTTCCACTCATCTCCCTCTCTCATTCTTATATGATGATATCCACTCTTAAAATCTGTTTTTGAAAAATATCTTGCTCCACTCAAGAAATCCATCAAAAAATCCATTCTTGGTAAAGGGAATCTATACCTGATGGTGATCTTGTTGATGGCTCTATAATATGTACACATTGTCCATCCTCCATCCTTCTTTGGACTCAACACAGTTGGTACTGCGCATGGGATTAGACTTTCCCTGACTAAACCTTTATCCAACAGCTCCTGGACTTTATTCTTGACCTCTTCATTCTCTCGAGGTGTCAACCTATATGCTTCTTTGTTTGGAAAATTGGCTCCTAGAATAAGGTCAATGTGATGGCCGATACTCCTAATGGGTGGAAATGAGTGAGGTAACTAATCCACTACTATGTCAACAAAATTATCTAACAGTTCCTGGATTTCTTGAGGTAAATCATCCATAGAATTATTTGTAAGGATAACCCTTAGATTCCTCACTACAACAAACTGCATCTCTTGTTCCTTCTTGGCCTCATTCAAGATTTCCTTACCACTCATGAGAAGTATACTTGAACTAGCTTCCTTCTTTGGTTCTTTGTCTTCTATTGGAAACAACATGTGTGTTCTACCATTCTTCTCTAGGGTGTAACTATTTTTCCTCCCATCATGAATGACATTTCTATCAAACTGCCATGGTCTCCCCAACAAAATATGACAAACATCCATAGTAATTACATCACATAAAATCTCATCTTTATAGCCTCTTATTTTAAATTCAACCTCGCATTGTTGACTTACCATTACTTGATGTCCTTTTTTCAACCACGATACCTTGCACGGGTTTGGATGTGAAGTTTTCTCCAACTCCAGTTTATCCACCATATTTTTGGATACTATATTATCAGTGATCCCACTATATATAATCATTTTGCAAACTCTATCCTTTGTTTTTCAAGCAATCCTAAACAAATTCATTCACTGAATTGGTTCTTCTGCCTCCTTCTCTGGATTTAGAAGAAATTTCCTCATCATAAGGTTCCTTACTCATCCTGTTGCTTCTGCTTCCACATCCTTCTGAACTTTAGAAATGTATGCTTCTCCTCCTTCTTTTTTTCTCTCAGGGCATTCCCAAGACTTGTGTCCTGCCTTTCCACAGGTGTAACATCTGACTTCACCTCCTCTGCCTCTTCCTCTTCCTTAAGGAAAAGATTTTCTTCCCCCATATTGTCCTTCCTTAGAACTTACCCCATTTTCAGGGTGATTATGATGTTTTCCAGCCTCTTGCTTTGGCTTCTGGAAATTCTCTTGGACGATTCCCTTTCCTTTTCTTGAGATTCCTCCCTTGTTTCGCGGCCTTTGTCTTCTAGCCAAATTTTCCTTAGCTTTCAAGGCTACTTAAAAAGGGTCCTCAATTGTGCCAACAGACATCATGATGATCTCCTCTTGTATCTTGTATCTCAACCCATTTATGTACTTGGTTGTTTTTTCATCATCGTCTTCTTTTTGTCCAGCCCTGATATTCATTCTATAGAATTCTTCAGTGTATTACTTCACCGATAGAATTTTCTATCTCAAGCTTTGATACCACTTGATGCATACCCCCTACTCTCCCTCGGGGCTGTGTGACCTCCCGATCTAGGATCTATTGACTTCAGGAGCTGAAACAACTCACCGGTTTGTGTTGAACCTCTTCTATTTTCTCCACAGGTCAAAGTCCTACCTCTCGGGTGTGAAATCCCCTTTTCAGGAGTTTCTGAGTACCCACAGATTCCTCCATGTGACCCTGGTAAAAACCGTGGGTCTAAAACTTTGTTCTTTCACACGTTAGGACTTAGGACTTCGGGTGTTCTCGACACACCTGACTCCAACTTTGTTGAACTCTGAACTAGCAAACTCTTCTGGACCAGATCTACAGTCCACGTTCTTACCATAGCCAACGACTACAACCTACTTGGAACTCCAGCTGACTCTCATTCAATGCCTTCGTCTTCTCCTTTCTCTTCCTCGAAGTCCATGATTTGATGACGCGTGTCCCCCTCAGATCGACGAACCCTGTAGACTTCGTTACTTCACGCTTCGGTGGTTCTGGCTGCACCTCAACCATTTTCCTCCAAAGTGGATTTCCTCCTAATCACATGGATCTCCTCCATGTGTTCCTTTGGATCTAATGGTCCATGTTTGCTTCATCCTTCGTGACTTCGCGAAGTTATCGCTTTTCTCCTCGCAAATCCTTCTGAAGTTATTCCTCGCGAACTCTCGGATCTGCTGCCACATACCCTCCTCTAGATCTACAGTCCAAATGGAATTTGCAGCGTCAATAAATTTGACTCCCTCTCTCAAAACAATTTCAAAATTATGAATACTCGAAGTGCTGAAGGACTCCAAGGTTAACCTCCATGCAACTCTCCCCGATCTAACGGTCTGTGAGTGACCCCGACTTCCTCCAAAGGGATATCAACCATCAATTTGTGACCTTCAACAAATTTCTCCCTTTTTTTTTATTCTTTATCGCTATCCCTCCTCGGCTTGATTCCTCTGATGGTTTCGACCTCCGACGCACTCCTTGTGATCCTGGAATCTTTGCAAAGTTCGGACTTAGATATTTCTTCAAACAAAATCTTACTATGCACTCCTTGTGCTTCACAGTCCTGGCCTCTCGACACTTATTCGAATCTTGACCTTGTGCACTCCTTGAAACACTTGGCCTAAGTTTCAAGTTATCCCTCCTGAGCTTCTCTAAGTCAAATCTAGACTTTTTCGATGCACACATTGCGGACAATATGCACTCCTTACATATGAGTTATCAGAAGAGAAACAATTGAAACTTATCTAATACTTCATAGGTCCATATATTCAATTATGAACAACATACATAAGCATAACAAAATAAACACACATAGAACATATAATTTGTTCAAATACACACTAAAATGAACATTGTCCAAGCATTTCGATCATTTTTTGTCTGTTCTATTCATTCATGAAGTATTTACATAAGTTACATAGTTCTTCACTGTCTTCAAACTCTCGATGTCTAATTGCTACATCTAACTTCTCACTCCTTCATTCTACAATTCTCCTTCTCATAATATATTTTGTCTTACAACACAATACATAAAACTTATCTAAGGAGTGGCCTCATGAGATCTTCTTTGTCCTATATGATTTCTATCCCATCGTTGTTTTAGCAGCTACCTACCTAGTCCTATTACAATAAATGTGAGTTATTTACATATAAGAGTTGACACTCCATATCTGTAACACCTTATAGTCGTGTAAGAATTTACAACATCTAGCCATTCTTAGGCAGTGACCCAAATTTACAAAGAAAGTATTTAAAAATGATATTTCCAAAATATCTCAACAACCGCTCATGCCTCTTTTTAATGCCGATTTGAAATTTTGGCACCCTGAGGTTGCAAATTTTTCCTCCACTCTCGACCTCTCTAGCTTTGATGGCGATGATCCTGCATAAAAAAACATCGAATACAAATTACAATCAATTAGATATTTTAAACAATAATTTAAATAAATGATTCTATACTTTTAATATAGACAATATGTGTACATGCATATACCTAGTTGGACTTCTTCTTGTTGAAAATATCTATTTACATCATCATCATTTCTTTCTCTAATATTTTCACGTTCTTGTTTCTTTCTCCAATAATGCTCTTTCCTTTGTTCATTATATTGGTGAGTTTCATCTCGAGTGCAATCAAATTTTCTCTTGCGTAAACTTTTGTTTCCCATGAGTGTAGTTATTTGTAAAAGTTAAATAAAAAAAATCAACATTTCATAATAGCCTCAGAAAAACTTCATTCTCACAAAAATTATTAAAAGACAATTTATCAAGAATTTTATGTTCAACAACGCCTTCACCTTGAAAAAATGTTCAACAATGCCTTCACCTTGAAATAATGTTCAACAACGCCTTCAATATATAATTTGTTTTTGCATTCAAGACATCAACCACCTTGTTAAAAACAACGAAAAAACGAAAAAAAATGATTCAAACTTTTTCTTAGGGACTCCACATATGCAAAACCATGAAACGAGAGTGTGAATTGTGTTAAATTGGTTCGACCGAAAGCATATTTATAATATTTTGTGCTAATTGAAACGAAACAATGTGTCCCTTCATTTTTTCAATTGACATAATTCTCTCACCCATCTTTTGGCCAAAAAACAAATGTTCAGGCAAAATCCTAGTAATCCGTATTTTTTTTATGGATTTCGTTAGTAAAATATCTTTTGGTCGAAAAAAAAAACTTTTCGGTCGAAAGATTCTTTCGGATGAAAACCTACGAATGGGACTGTCTACAAGATCGTGATAATTCCCTTCATCTTCCTTGCACTTTGGAGGTTGCAGACTCCTACAAATACTAATATTTTAGATTCAAAATTGATATCAGTATTTGCAAAATTGAATCTACTTTCTGTGGATATAATTTGTTTTCATTTTCATTATTTTGATCTAATTTTATTCAATTTTACAAAAAAATCACTGCATAATATTTTCATGTGACATTATGATTCAGTGAAATGAAATATCCATGTCTCTAAAAATACACAGTGGAAAATTTATAAACATTTATATTCACAATCCTTAAACTCTTATCTTCAAAAGGGAATTTTTATATTTTAATTTTAAGTACAAATTAAGATAGATACAAGGTGGGGGAAAACATGTGTTTAAAATCTGCAACTGTTTCAACTTGGTCAACTTCAAAAAATTCTAGAAATTATAACATTCATCTGTTAGATTCAAAATTATAGTCATAAAAAAACAAAGTCTCTATAGATTGTTGCAGTATATTTAGTTTGTCAAAAAAAAAAAATTAATGATAGATACATTGTTGGGGGGAACACAACTCATTATCATTCATTTCATTTTTAAGGAACATACTGTGAAACATTTTCCAAATTGACATATCAAATCTCAATAAAAATAATTTGAAAAATAGTCAGTGGAAAGCTAACAAAATTCTTCACAAGTTTTGTTTTTATTATAAAGTGAAATTCTAAATAAAAAAAATACTTTTGTATACCGGAAGTTGAA
>SNQJ01S0048572.1:25521-56625 GCA_010110895.2 Picea sitchensis
ATTGACATATCAAATCTCAATAAAAATAATTTGAAAAATAGTCAGTGGAAAGCTAACAAAATTCTTCACAAGTTTTGTTTTTATTATAAAGTGAAATTCTAAATAAAAAAAATACTTTTGTATACCGGAAGTTGAATAACTTGCGAAAATATAGATTTTTTTCTCATAAAACAAGAAAAATAGACACCCATCTTATGGATACTATTTTACTAAAGTTAAGTTAATTATAACAAATCTTTGAACAATTTTAGTTGGTTAACAGTCAGTTTGATGCGTAATGTGTTTGTCTTTCAAATTATTTGTGATTGCATGGAATGAATGTTATTTGAACATATTTATATGTCGTTGCATATATTTAAAAATGTTTCATCTTCTTTAAGTATTTCCAATTGTGAACTCCTGAAAAATGTTAAATGTCCAGTTGAAATTTTAATGAGATATGAAATTCTACTTTTTATGTTGATATAATTAGATGTAATGATATGGTTGATATGCATGTTTAATAGTACAACATTTTTGAGGATATGTTAACATGATGATTCAAAAACTGAGTTTATGTTCATTTATTTTTTAGATTTAAAAGTAAGATTAACAAAAAATGTGGTTTATAATTAAAACATTAAATTTATAACATGATTTTGTGATAATTTGAATTTTAACTAAAGTAGTGTTTGTTAGTTTGCGTATTTGTATCATTTCTTTTGAAAATATTTATAAAATTATGCCCCCAATGTTGACTAAAACCACAATTAATGAAGTAATTTAAAATTTGATAGCAACCAACTTGCGAAATAATGACAAAAATAACAATAGGATGATTTGCATCCATAAAAAAATTAAAGCCAATAGAATGCCTATCATTGGATATCATAACTTTTTATACTAACAATTTTTAGTGTAGAAGAGTCTATTCAAAAAGAGTAATTAGTACAATGGAAAATAATATTTATTCATATGTAATTTGTTTTTTGAAAAAAAAAATAGTTAGAATGAATATGTATAATCAACTATCTATGAAATTATAGTTTCAATTTTACAATTATAGTTTCAATCATATTAAACTTTGTAATTTATAAAAATAAACATGAAGATGATATCCATCTTATAACAAACATAAACAACATCTAAAATACACATTTATATTCGCTAGCTAACATCATCTAATTTTATATACCTCTAGCACATATAAACGTCATTAATTAGCTAGCACACATATCTAATAAGTTAAGAGGGAAACATCATTGTGATCACATCTAACAAAAGAAAAACATTTTCTAACATCATCATCATACACATCTAACAAGCATCATTTAACATACACATCTATCAAGCACATTTAACAAACATATATAACATGACCTAACACTATACACATCAACATCAACATATAAATTAAGTACATCATCAACATGATCAATAGAAAAAAACACCATATATATATATATATATATATATATATCATGGACAAGTCAAATAACGGTTATAACATATCTAGTCCAACCGGTGGGATAATCTACATATCTAGTACAGTAGTGAAGGCTTGGTCCGTAGTGTAAGATGATGAATTATGAATAGGTCATGCTTGCTCATCTAGGTGAGGTGAAAGGGGAGGATGAGGAATAGGTCTAACATGCTCATATGGGTGAGGTGAAAGAGGAGGAGGAGGAATATGTGTTGCCTCCTCATGATCTAGGTGAGGTGAAGGAGGAAGAGGAGGAGGAATATGTGCTTCCTCCTCATGATATAGGTGAGGTGAAGGAGGAGGAGGAGGATGTGGAGAAGGATGATCACGACCACCCTTATCAATTGATGGGGTACTGGACGAACGATATGTACTGGAAGAAGATTTTTTCCTATCATCGAGAGCCCTCCTCATTGCTAGTAGCTTGGCATATCTGATGATATGATGCATAAGAGGCATCATATGATGTTGACTCACCCTCCAAAGATCCAAGAGCGTAGGATATACCTTGATGTCATGTGTCATGGAAGGACATACTCCCACCTTAGTCAAAAGTACAGAGAGTTGGTCGCCCAACTCCAACCTGAATTTGGTATCGGGGTTATGGTGCATGTCGCTTGGTATCTACACCCGAGGACCCTGAACCTCAATGGCCTCAGGCATCATATCCTCATCGTCATCTGTTGGGGGAGGAGGCACATCCCCAATGAAAATGCCAATATCTGCAAAATATATAGTACAAAACAATAATAGCATAGTTATTTCATTAAACAGTTTAATAAGACAATTTAAATAATGTGTTAGAATTAATTTTTTTCTAATTAAGTAAGACAATAAAATGAAACTAGATTAATTTAAACAAAACACAAATATTACCTCTATCATCTGGTGGCTCATCCGCTGTGAAGAGGATGTTCATACATCCTCGCCAATCCAAACCCGTGTAAGGACACAACACCATGATGAACATGTGATCCACCTCATTGGATAGTATCTCCAATGCATCTATGGAAATCCTGGCTGGAAATTATGGTTGGCCCCTCTTGGGAATCATCTCCCCCAACATGCACATTTTCACCTAAGTTCTCAGTCTAGCAAGCTGATGGACACAAGTAGGCCTCGTCTCCTGAAACCTCTCAAAAAATAAGCAAAACAGCTCTGAGGAAAAATGGAATTTCAACCTCCCACGTATCATAGCATGACATATGTCTAGCACTATACAAAACTACCCAAAAATATGGCAAACCATATGATACAATGTGGCCTCTGTACCAACGAATCAACATAATGCAAAAGAGGGAAACTAATGTGATTTCCATCATTGGTAAAGTGTGATGGTTGTCACTAATAGTGGGAGGCACCTAACCTCCTCTACACCGAAAGAGGTGATCCACAACTGTCCACTAGGCACCTGAAAATCAATCGAGGATAGTACATCAACCCCAATATATCACTAAGAGTACACGAGTTGACTCTCAGCTACCACACCTACTGGGACATATGGGAACTAGGGAAAATCCTCCCCTCTCCTAGATAGCCTAGTGATAAAGTAAATATTTTCCTCAGTGGGATGGTACCATTGATCGAGACACACACGAAAATTTTGTCGATGGACATCCCATCGACGGATCAGATGCACCAAAAACACGGAGTGCCCCTTAAGGGATGTAGCCTCCTAATAGTACTTATGGAGACCTACACTCCTCAATATAACATGAGTCACTGCAGTAATAGGGCAAGGATACAAATCCCTCTCCCTCTCCCTTGCCTCCCATTCCCATACAACATTGTACACATCTGCCCTTTGCTCTTGTTGTTGTTGTTTCTCTCTCCATTCACGTCTCTGCATGATTAACATATGAAATACATCATCCTCACTCATACATAAAACATAAAAAAAATCTATTGAATGGTAAATTTATTTATAAATAGAGAAAACTAAATTCCTTCAAAAAATAAGTTAATTGCATTACCGGTGCGCCCAAAAAAAAGTCACGGACCGTAGGCGATGTGCATATATTGTGAGCATCGTCCATGGTGTGTCATTGTAAAGTAATGCACCGAACAAAATATGTTCTACTATGTTATGTAGTGCGTTGTAAAATAGTACCGCATTGGGGCACTACACTACAACACATAGGAACTAGTGCATTACATTTATCCTATGCACCACTTAAACGAAAAAATAAATTAAAATATTAATGCATGTAAAAAATTTTTTATAAATTAGAAAAAAAGTGGTGTGTATACATTCACTACATGCACCGATGCATGTAACGAATGTCAACGCACAGTCACATACAATTTTCCAAATTTTCGAGTACGAAACTTTTTGTGGTGCGTTCCATTCATTATTATCGCACCACATACGGTGCCACCAAAACATTTATGGGGTGCACCACAACAAAATGTTATATTTCTCAGCGGTGCATTTGGTAAACATCAATGCCCCAGTGTGCACGTTTACCAATGCACTGCGTAGAAATATATCTAATAAGGGCGGTGCACCATGTACTTTAATGACCTGGTGTGTTATCTGTACTTTGACGCACCTCCCTAACAATTATATACTTTTATTCAGTGCATCGTTAAACGGACGTGCTGGTGCATTTATGTTTACCAATGTATTGCCAAGAAAGGTAACAAGGTATGTGGTGCGCCCTGTAAATTTACATCTTGCATCGTAGGCAGTGCGAGCCGAGTGCTTCGAATGCACTGCACAATTTTTTTTTAAAAACTTAAAATTTCACTCAATTTTAAATTTTAATCCAGTGAAATTTTAAGTTTTGAATAAACAAGGACATTACCTGAACATTTTGTCATCGAGGAGGCATGGTTGCGACGTACTAGAAAAAAACAATTTTCCCACCATTTGGAAAAATTTTAAATTCATGCATCAAGCAACATATGAAAGGAAGGAAAGTAAGGAAAGCACCGACGACAAGGAACTTCAGATAGGAAAATCTTGCACTAGTGCTTTTGAGTTCTACAACACTGAAAATGGTAAAAATGATTTCTACCGTCACATTTTTTTTTTTTTAATAAAACCCTGTTCTAGTGTGCCCAATGACCAACCGTGTTGGGGCATACATGTTTACTGAGCGCACTGGTTATATTTTTTTTAAAACAACCCTAGCATGGTGTGTGTGTTTTTGGGCACGCATGTGTGCCAATGCATTTACTACTACATAACACATCCCCGTACATTTTTTTAAAAACGACAATGGTGCAAATTTTTTTGTTTAAGCATGACACGGTGCGGTATAATAATAGACACCCCGATGTGACTGATTTTACATAGTGCACCACATAAATTTGGAAATTAACCCTAACACGATGCTCCATATTGGAGCACTGGTGCACATGATACAATGAAGTGCACTGTAATATATTTTGACACTATCCTACATTGGTGCGTAAATGTTTTTTATTTAACCATATAACAATGCGCTCTACTAATACCGCATTAGTGCTTCTAGTGTTAAGCTACGCATTAAATCATTTTTAAAGAACATTATTATGATGCGGTTATTGATGTAACATATCGGTATTTATTTCATGGTCAATGAAAATAAAATCGGATCGCCTCTCAATGAAAACAAAATTTCCTCTCTCTTGCCTCTCAATCGCATAAAACATTGTACAGGGCAACCTTCTGTTTTTGTTGCTACTCTCTCTTCTAATGTATCTGCATGGTTAATATTATGGTCGGTAAATTGTTTTTATTTAACACTTGTACAGTGCACTAAATAATTAGTCGCACTGGTGCATCTTTATTTACTGAGTGCATCGATTTATATATTTTTTTAAAACCTATCCATGGTGCGGCATTGTTTGGGAGAAATCATTTGTCCCATTGAATTTATTTAAGTAGCACACTGTCATATATAAAATTTTAAAAAATAACCCTGCAATGATTCGGAAATGTTTAGAGAAACTGTGCACCCTGATGCATTATTATTTTCGTAGCACACTTGATACATTTTTTTATTTGAAATAACCCTGCTACAGTGCACTGATGCGTCTGTTGTATAAAACGCAATTGTGTGTTATGTACTTATAAAATCATCAACTTTAAACATCCGCTAAAACCCCTACTTACTCACCTCCGCTAGTATCATTCGCTATAAACACATTTTTGGGTTATTTTTATAGGGGCGTCCGCAAAAACCTCTGCTAGAGGGTTTTTTCCTTGTACTGATGGTTGGAGAAAAATGGCAACAATATAACTATGTGACGATGGCAGATTTTGCCAAAAGACCTAAATTCTATAGAAAAACCATGATCATTTGAACAACCATTGAAGGTGCAAGTCCTTATGAGTTTCTTGACTACAAATTTTTCACCATCAGGAATGATGCTTCTATACACAACTCTCGCTCCTCCTTCACTCCTCCTTTGTTGATGGTGTTCTCTTATTTTATGCATTTCAAAACCTTGTCTATCCCAAAGTTGACATTTTGGAAGGCCTTCATCTTCTAGGACATGTGCTCACCCTCTTTCCTATGTTGGAAAAGCAATAAATAATGGAAGAAAAACATGGTAAAATATATTACAAAATTATAGCATTTCAGACTGTTGTATATACAAGAAAAAATCATATTTATATCTCAAATAAAGTTATATTACATATTCCTCTTCTTTTTTATTAATGTCGTCTATTTACATTCTACATATAAAGATGAATATATCTCCATTACTTAAAAAAACAAAGTTTCTAATATCTTACTCACTACATCCATATCCATTAAATTTCTGGTGACTAGTTAAAATATCTTTAAGATATTTAACAATTGTCCATGACTGAATATAAAAAGAGGCTACAGGGCATTTATTTTGGGTTTTTGTTCATGGTTTGGTGAGAGCATGTCATTTTTAATAGACTGATCATCGAGCTCATCTTCAACACCCCCCCTTAAGTTTTACTTCCTTAAACTGATAATAACCCCATGAGTTATGGCTACAAATAAAATTTAGGATTACAAGACTGAATTGATAACTGAGTTATGATTCAAGTGTTTGATGAGCTCGATGAGTCCCATATCTTCTCTTAGTTTCTCAATTTTTTCCTTCAACGATGCTTTTGTGAATATGTTTGCAAGTTGCTTCTTTGACTTGCAAAATTTCAAATTTATTTCTCCAGTCTCAACCAATTCTCTTATGAAATGGTATCTTATGGCTATTTTTTTGGTGCATCTATGAAATACTAGATTATTTGATAGAGATATAGAGGATTGATCATTGAAAAAGATTGTTTTTCCCTCTTATTTCTCTTGGTTCCAACCTAATAGTATCCTTCTTAACCATACACCTTGACAAGTTGTGTTTGCAACCACATACTCTGCTTCTACTGTGGAAAGTGACACAATAGTTTGTTTCTTTGAAGCCCATGAAATAGTTCCTGACCCAATTTGGAATGCATATCCATATTACTCTTTAAATTATCTATATTTCCTCCCCAATTACTGTCAATGTACCTAACTAACTCAAAGTTATTTGTTGCAATATACAAGATTCCATGGATTTTGGTCCCATTCACATGCCTTAAAATTATCTTTCTTGCTTGCAAGTGTGTTTCTGTTGGATTCTCCTTTAAACCTATAGATTATACTGAATGCATACATAATATTAGGTCTTATTGTTGTTATACACATAAGACTTCCAACCATACAATCATATTTTCTTAACTTCAAACTTGTTACTGCTCGAGTTGGTGCTGGCTTGTTATTCAACACCTTAAATCTCTTCAAGATATCCTTTGCATACTTGAATTGACATATGAAAATGCCTTCATTTGTTTGTTTAACCTCGGTACCAATAAAGTATCTAAATAAGCCCACATATTTCATTTTGAATTCTTTCTTAATTGTTGTTCAGAATTCTTCTATGGACGAATTGATATTTCCGATAAAAATCAAATCATCTATATAAAATTAAATATTTAGAATTTCACCTTGATCGTTGACTTTGATATAAAATGTTGGTTCACTACTACTTTTACCAAAACCATTTTTCAAGAAGTGTGAGTCAATGTAGCTATACCAATCCCTAGGCACTTGTTTGAGCCCATGCAATGATTTCTTCAACATATACACTTTCTTCACAAGTCTCGAAGTCTCAAAACCTTGGGGTTGTTCAACATATACTTCTTCCTTTAACACTCGATTGAGAAAAGTAGACTTTACATCCATATGATGGACTTTCCATTTATGTTGAGTTGTTATTGCCAAGACAAATCACATTGTTTCCATCCTTGCCACAGGAGAAAAGGTTTCATTATAATCTCTTCTATGTTGTTTTTTATACACTTTGACCTCAAGCCGTGCTTTATGTCTTTCAATTCTTCCTTCTACATCATTCTTGGTTTTATAAACACACTTCACACCAATACTTTTTTTTCCTATTAGAAAGTTTACTAGCTCCCATGTTTCATTTTTCTCAATTTCTTTCATTTCTTCATCCATGGCATCACACCATTTTCTTTCTTTTACTTCATCCTTGAAGTAAATAGGATCAGATTCAAAAAATAAAGAAAAATTCACCAATTCATTATCATCATCTTAATACCTGGATGTCTAATATATCTCCTTCAAGCTTCTTTTTTTTCTTGAGCTATCGTTACCAAAATACCTTCAATATGATGGATTGGTTCTTCCTTTTGAGCTAGGAGTACATGGTGGAGGATTTGCTTGGGGGACAACTTGGGAACTTGTCGATGATAGTGTCACTTGGGTGACACCTTGTGGTCCATGTTGAATGCCAATTCTTTGAGGTATCGTTGTGGTTATACCTTGTGTGCCATTCGATATCTCCGAAGGAGGTATTGTTTCCCCAACCTCTTTGTTTCTCCTTGTTGATCATTTCATGCTTCATCTTCAAGAAATATCACATCTCTATTGAATATTAATTCCTTTGTGTCAAGATTTTATATTTTGTATTCTTTTCACTAATCACTATATCCAATAAAAACACATTTTTCTCCTTTATCATCTCATTTCTATCTTCTTTCGTTGGGTACATGTACAAATTCCACACAACCAAAATCTCTCAAGTGTTCAACACTAGGATTTTTTTTGCTCCGTGCCTCTTGTGGAATAATGTTACAAACACTTTTCATGGGAAATATTGCTATAGTGGGAAAACCCCTCTACAGACTACACAAAGGGTCTAAATTGTAGGCAGAGCTAACTGTCTAAAGTCTCCTACTTTTAATCACTATCCCAACATTACCCCACAATCGTACATAAAAGACAAGAGAGAGGGATCCAGTAAGCCTACCTTAAACTCTGCGTTTGGTGTCGATCCCTTTGCGCTTGGTTGTTTACCGACTGTAAATATTCTCCCAAGGTTGAACTGCATTCATCAAAAGACAAACAAGAAACTACAAGCATGCATTCTACATATGGATTAGTGGGTTAGACATCATAAACAAGAAATGAAAACAAATCATATAAGTTTAAGACATCATTTGGCGGGAAGAAAAAGGTACTTCTTTATATTAATCTCACAAAATTCACTTACAACATGAGACCGACACTGCTCCTCGAACTTGGTCCTAGGCGCCTCTTCACCCTGCACCAACTGCTTCCATGTCTTCTCCTCCTCCTCAGTTCTCTCTTAGGGAAATGGTAAGGGATTTGCAATTGGGGCAAAGGGGGATTGATAAAATGTGAAAAGTTTCTTTGCTCTCATGCTTCCCCATGCAATGGGACCTAAACCCCTTCTTTTATAGTCTAAAATGGATAGTAACAGTTGGGGTGATTGGCTATGGGAAATCAAATGGTTAAGTAACGGCCCGGAAGCTAATATCCTATGCAAATTTCCACATTTCGCGATTGATCCAGATTTTATGAGCAGGTTGAAATGACTATAGATTATTAATAGGTGTTTAACACAAAATAATAGAGATACAGTAAAAACATTTTTCTATTCAATAAATAAATAATATGAAACTATAAAATGCATCGGAAACAAGCTTGCTGGAATGGTGGTGGCTTATCTCTGAGAAGAGATGTGACGACTATGCTTATTCGCAAGAAGATGATTACAATGAGGCTCCGAAGAAATTTTTACAATAAACAAGAATGCTAAAAACCCTAGACATCCAAGAACCTAACCCTAGGAGATGAAGCGCCAAAAGTCATGTGGGCCCTGTTTGGGTAAGTTAGTACATCAACTTCCCGGGGTCATAACTTTTGCATACGATCTCTGTTTTAGGCGTATGATAACCCGTTTGAAAGGTATCATAGAGGAGATTAATTTTGGGGGCTAAATCATTCCTTTAGCTATAATTGAGAATATTGATCCCAAAATACCTTCATTTAGGCCCTCAAAATGGCCCCAAAAGTTAAAACTGCTAAAAATAGTAAATTGCCAAAATTATCATAAGACTATTTTGAGCCAGTTGGAAGAGGTACGTGGCCACCAATATACACCTAGATCAATACTCCCTCCTTATGAATAAATTTCTCCATTGTGTTGATTTCCCCCATCAGATGAGGATATTTATCTTGAATTTGGCCCCGGGTGAGCCACTTGCCTTGGTGTAGGAGTTGCCCTGCTTTGACAACTTGATAAAGATGGATCCTTTGTTGTTGAGTGCCCTTGATATGTGTGTACACAATATGATCAATGGATTCCTATTATATGTGGTTGGGGTTGATCTCTGTTGTTTTCAGTTGCTCTGCTACGTCTAAGGTGTCCAATAATGGTGGGAAATAAGGGCGAAGGAGATCCACGTTGAACACTAGGTGTAGGCCAAGGAAAGGAGGAATGTTGAGCTAAAAAGAATTATCCCCCATGAACTTGGTGATGGTGTATAGCCCATAACGGAGTGGGTGAATCTTTCTATGGGGTCCTGTAAGGCATTCTTTCTTCAAGTGCAACCAAACTTTGTTGCCCACCTAAAACTTATGTGGCACCCGATGTTGATTATGGTGCTACTTGTACTTGTCATTGGACTTTTGTAGGATATCCTGAACCTGTTGGCGGATGTGATGGATTTTATCAATGAATCGAGTGGCTTTGTCAACTTCATTTGGAGTAGGATATGATTCGGTTGAGGCAACCACAAGGGCAAGTGCAACATCTATGGGACCCAATGGTTGGAATCCCAACCCCACCTGAAAGGGGTTGTGGCCGGTTGAGCTTTGAAGGGCTCGGTTGTAGCTCTGTTGGACATAGGGAAGGCTCTCATCCCATGTTAAAGGGTTCTTTGAATTATACATGTGAAGGATATGCACAATCATTCGATTGACGACCTTCATTTAGGCCCTCAAAATGGCCCTGGAAGTTAAAACTGCTAAAAATAGTAAATTGCCAAAATTGTCAGAAAACTGTTTTGAGCCAGTTGGAAGAGGTGGGTGGCCACCGATATCCACCTAGATCAACAATATTATGTGTGTGTACGCAGGAAGTAATGGTGCAAGGCACGTACACCTTCAAAATGATGGTTTTTAGAAGAGTTGTTCAATAATAGCTAGGTAAAGATATCAAGTTAGATGGCCTGATGTCAGGTATGCATGTCATGTGCAATTTAGGGTTATAAAATATGCCCCCTAATGTGTGAGGTCATAAGATCATCTAATGGCTGAAATACATTACAAATATTCACCATTGTACGTCGCGAGTGAGCCCAGGGACAAGAGTTCAGGAAGTGCCATCTGCAAAAATAATGATTTATCTCACCGAGGCAGGCATAGCCATGCTCGGGAGGAAATAAAATCATGGCTTCCAATCAAATACACTGTAGATCCATGACATATAACTATATAAAGTGTAGCCATGAGAAATATAGAGCGGATCTGCGTCTCAAAATCAAAAGATATACATGTATGATATCCATCTTCAAGAAGCCAATGACGCCTAATGGCGGGAGATGAGGTCTTTAGAGCTCGAGCAACAACTTCAAAATATTCAAAAATCAGGTAGGAGTGTAATATCAGTGTACAAATTCACTACCCAGAGGTCTTCGATGGCTCGTCGAGAACAGATAAGAGGATCTTGGTGAACAATCATAAAACTTCATTGATTTTGAGCAAGGACTTGATTGGTATTTTGGGGTGGTCGGGCATGAGGACAAGAGAAAAACTACAGAAGGGCCAACCCAAGTTTAGTAAGACTTTCCTTGGATGAAAGCATGACAAAAGATGAGACTCAGGTAGCATGGCATTGACATAAGTTCATGATGCAGGAGGCAAAGCGAACTCTCCATATGTTTGGAAGCGTAACCAAATGGAGGACACATCTCTATGTAGTGAGAACAATGTCCTAAGGTCATACTGAATCCTAAGGCTTGACGAACAAACAAAAGGATGTGATTTGTCCAAGGATGACTCATTGTGCTATCAACAACAAGAAAATACTTTTCCCTTCCTTTTTTGGGGGTATATTTGATCTTTTTTGTCTTTTTCAATAATCTTGGAAAGTTTGAAAAAGAATAAAGAATGCTACGTTACAAAGGAGGATCAAGCGTCGCAGACATACTAGTTCCAATCACAAGGAACACATTGATGCTCAAAGCAAGGGGACATATGCAGGAAAAGGAAACTCGGGAAAAATCCTCAATGGGTCAAGGTGTGAAGAAGCAAAGGTAAAGTGCTACAAGGATTGCGTATAAGGCATGCTTCAGATGGTTCAATTGAGAGCAACATGGAGCCAGCATTAGGCCAAAGACACAGGAATGCGAATGCGATTAATAAGACACAATGATAATGTCCTTTGATCTGATTTTAATGAGCCCATAGAAGGTAAGCTCGATGGTTTTTCATTTTTAGAGAGTCTGAAAAAGCGTAAAAGGAGACTCCACTGGGGTACCTTTTTCGAAGGTATTCTATTCATCTCGAAAAAGGGGCAAACTACCATCGAACAGACATCTATTCAAAATCATTTTAACGAGTGTGACAAAGACAATATCACTGGGCAATCTTTTCATTTTTAAGGAGTCTGAAAAGAGCTTAACTATGGACTCCATGAGAGATGTTCTTCTGGACCAATTTAACGAGTGTGAAGAAACAAGGTCACTCGGATATCTTTTCAATTTTAGGGAGTCTAAAAAGATCTTAACTATGGACTCTATGGGGGTTCCTTTTTTGTAGATTTAGTCCCTCATGCCTGGAAAAGGGTTAAAATTATACCTGAGAGTACTCTTCTAGAGAACCGAGGCTCCTAGAGTATAACTTTGTTCATACTTTTGACCATCCAGACCAAAAAAGGAGTAAACTACCACCGGAAAGACGTGCCTTCAAATCTCAGTTTAGAAAGTATGAAGGTCAACAAGATCACTTGACAATATTTTCATGTTTAGAGGGTCTGAAAAGGGCTTAAAAGAAGACCCGTTGTGTTTTGGGAGTCTTGAGAGTGAGGTCAAGAGTGATAATGAATCATGCAAATGAGGCTCATACTCGTAATCAAGAAAAACTAATAAGGACTCTCGAGCCTATAGTCATTAGTGATGGCATGGACACCAAAGTGCAACCAAGATCTACCTAGGGCATCCATGTACAGGTAGGCTCTACCATTAAATTACGATACTTCTAGGGAAAAAGTGAGGGTTCCATGTCGCAATTTGGTGGGATCGATCCTATGGAAAATCAAATACAACGAAGTGAAACAAGTGGAGGTGGAATCCTATCTTACATGCACAAAGTTGGAAAAAAGAACTTTTTACCAAAAGACCTTTAAAACCAACCCAATTCTCAAAAAACTTCCCAATACCCAAAGTAACACTTATCGTAACATCCCCTGAGAAACTCAAGAACCATAGTAAACGATTTTCAAGCTAGAAAAAATGGCAAAAGGGTCCAAAAAAATGACAAAAGGGGGCCAGAAAGTCTATAAATAGAAAGGTGGCAGCGCATTATCACCATTGAAATTTGAGAATTGACCAAAAGTCAAAAAGCACCCCTTTGCCTAAATAGTTGATTCTGGGAGCTCCAATAGATGAAACGAACTTTCGTTTGGACCGAGTAAGTACATACTAACCTCCCTTGCATTTCTATCTTCCATTTTTTCATTTCTTTTGTTTTTTGGGGGGGGGTACTGACCTTTAAAGAGGTCGGCCCTATGTGTACGCAGGCTATCCAAGAACAACCCGTGTGTACATGTGGGTAGAAGAGAAGTTGCCAATGTGTACACACGACTGTCCTCAAGACAACCCGCGTACACCCTCAATGAGTGGGAAATGCAAGAGTTAACTCTCCATTTCTTTGTGTTTGAGAGATGTATGTGCATTGCAGAGAGAGGGGGCATGAGGAAATTGATTTTTTGGTCTCTGAGGACCCTGCTGCTATCGCTATTTTGTCACAATGCAGGTTTCTAAAGTTCTTCCAGTGTCTGTTTATGAGGGCACAACCCAGGTTGCTAAATACATTGATAGATTACTCACATCCTGACGTAGAGGCATTCATACTCAAGGGCCAACCATTGACTCCAACGACTGAGGACATTTACTTCCTGACTAGTCTCTCAAGGAGAGGGGATCCAGTCAACTTGTGCACTTTTCCCCTTGGGCCGCACAACATCGAGGAGTTGATTGGACTCCATTGCGAGGCTGGTACTAAGAAAGTAGGTTCTCAGGTGCCTATACATAATATCAGCAACCTATCACTCAAAGTGATAGTTCTACTTATTGGGCAGATCATTCGATCTGCAGCTTTACATCAGGCTTCTCAGGTGCACATGCATTGTGCGGTACAGTGCTTAAATGCACGGATTTTCGACTGGAGTACCACCATGCTGGATTGCATGAAGAGACAACTGACAGAGTGTCAGATATGGGAGCATTGAAACTTAGGATTTGGGACCATTTTGTGCTCCTTTTTCTTCGAGAGGGTACCCAGTCTGAGTCCTCAAGAGACTATATGAGGGCACACGGCCACTCTCCCGGTGCTATGCAAATGGGTGACATTGTTGCTATGATAGGGTGGGGGGGCGAACCATCAAGGCCTTTGATGAAAAAAACTTTGACTGGTGGTCACGACAGATTTAGACAATAGAGGACTACCCCTATGTTGGGATTAACTTTTCCATAGATCCTGAAATGCGTGTACCTCCCAGAGAGGAGCGAGGAGAGATGGGTAAGTTTGCTTTTCAAAGTTATTTAATTTTTATGTCTTTTCATATATACCATTTTTTTGTATACTGGAGTATCTGACACTTATGTATCTATTATGTACAGAAGTGGGACTAGTGCGTCCAACAGACTTCTCAAGGACTAGGCAATGTCCTCGACCAGAGGCAGGATCAGCTGGAGTCGCTGGACCAATAGCAGCAGCAGGGGGGATCCATCTGGAGAGGCTGAGAGAGTATTGATATAGGTAGAGTGGAACCTTACCATGCTCACTCGTACATTCCCTATGGCGGAGATCGAGGATCTCCCACTGTCGATGCAACCTCATGTAGTTGGGGTACCATGGACCTGGGTCCATCTCTTTCAGTGTTTGGAAAACGTTGTTGTTCACTACAGCAGGGCCAACAGGCCCCACCCTTAGCTAGGCTAGACTACTTACATGCCGAGATCATATTTTGTATATTTTTGAGGGTATAAGCCCCGTGACTCTGACTGGACATATTTTTGAGGCACTTGCGCCCACCCATGTACTCTGATATTTGTTGATATATATATGGATATTTTTCATCTTTTTATGTCTTATGGATTACATCTATTTTACAAATGTATTTACATGTTCGTGTGTGTGTTTTTTCTTACATGTGTGCAATATGCCAATCTAATACATGATTAACTAGAGTATCTATGATTCGATTCAATCGACTAGGAACATGGATATATGTAATGTAATCAAAGATTCATTCTAGGAGACATACCCTAAGGAACCATCGATGTAGTGTAGGATCGTAAATGCGGTAAACCCCATTTAACCTAGACACAACCAACTAAGCATCTAAGTAGAACCAAAGGTGGAAGATACCATGCAACAAAGCATCATGAAGCAACTCTAAGACTTCACTGTATTCGATGACATTGTTTGTGGCGTCACCTAAACAGATACCTCTTGAAGATAGCAACTGGCCCTGAGGTGTGAAAACTACCCAAGCTGTGGAAGCAAGCCTCTTAGTGTGCCGGCTAGCGCCATCCGTGAACCCAACGAACACCTTTGATTCACTTGACATCTACCACAGTGAAAAATATGACATAAAAAATGACACTTCCATAAAACAAAAAGATGAAAAACTAAAAAGAGAATGTACAGGACTATGCATATGTTAGAAGAAGTCACCCAAGGTGACCCACCTATGAGTAATACTTCTTGAGGTAGAGCCCATTTCTAGGCTCCACCAAAGAATTTCCCTCAAATTCCACCAGACGATAAGTTCCCTTCTTTAAAACCTCCTTCACAATTAAAGGTCTGGACCAGATGGGTTTGAACTTGCTTGCCCCCAGGAGGTCCTTATCTCAGTCATAGACTAGGAGAAGGTCGCCTTCAGAGAAAATACAAGGATGGATGGACCGATCATACTGACAATTGAATTTTTTTTTGTGAGCATCGTTAGCCAAGGTTGCATCTCGACACTTCTCATCAAGCTGCTCAAGATATAATAAACGCTCTTCAAGCGGTGAAGTGTGTGGAAATAACTATACTACCAACTTTAGAGAGGGGATCTGGAACTCTATAGGCAAGACTGCTTCCAACCCGTAAATGAGTTTAAAAGGTGGGAAACCAGTTGCAGTCTTAACAAACATTTGGTAGGCCCATAATGTTAAATACAACATCAAATGCCAAATTGACCTGGCTAAATTGATAGTTCGCTGCAAGATAGTCTTCAGGGATTTATTTACAGCTTCCACTTGACCATTTTCCTCTGGGTAGTAGGGTGATGAATGTTCTTTCCTCAACCCAAGCTTTGATTTTAACTTGGACATCATTTTGTTCTGAAAGTGACTTCCATGGTTAGTGACAATCTCTCTCCGGACATCGAACCTTGCTATTATCTGGTTAAACAAAAAGAGAGTTGCGGTCTCGCCATCATCTTTGAATGTTGGCATAGCTTTGACCCACTTCGTGAAGTAGTCTACTACTACGATGATATAATGGTGCCCCCGTTGTGAAAGGAGGGTTGCATGTAGCGTAATCAATTCCCCACTTGGTGAAGGGACCAACTGTGATGACAGGAAGCATGGGAGCATGGTGTGCCTTCATATTCTGAGAGAAGATCTGACAGAGGTGGCACTTCTTGATCAATTCAACACAATATTTGATTAATGTTGGCCAAAATTAATCGACTCGTAGAATATTTTGGGTTGTTTCCAACCCATAAAAATGACCGCCACATGCTCCACTGTGGCAATCGTTAAGCATAATTTTTGCTTCTTCATGGGTGAGACACTAGTGAAGGATGCAATGTACACCTCGACGATACAGAGTGTCCTCGAGTATGAGGTAGTGTTTGGCCTGATGGCGTATACGATGACGCTCATCACGAGAAGCAGAGGTAGGGCACTTCAAATTCTGGAGATAGACTAGTATATCTCTATACTAGGGGTTCGAATACGCAATCAGAAATATGTCTCCTTTGATAGGCTACTCTTCGGGTATAACATCACCTTATTCGACCGGATGTTTCGAAATGAGTTCTACAAAGACCAACTACTTTTTGGATTTCACTGAAACACAATCCAAGTCGAATTCCTAGAGGATAACTATCCATCTACTGATATTTTCGCTGATCACACGTCGTGTCAACACGTATTGAAACAGATTCACAACGGCGATGATGGTGGTCTTGCGAAACAAGATGTAATAATAGAACCGTTGGACAACATGAACTTCTGCCAACACAAGTTTTTCAATGTGGGAATAATTGAGTTCCATTCCAACCAAGCCTCGGCTCAGGTAATAAATCACATATTCTGAGAGAAAATCATCCTTCTGAACCAAGACCATACCGATGGTCGACTCTGCAGTGACCAAGTACAATAAGAAATCTTTATTATAATTGGGTGGTCGAAAGATAGGGGTATACGTAAGGGCGTGTTTCAACGCTTAGAAAAAGCACTGAGCAGCTTCGTCCCAATGGAAATGAACATCCTTCTTTAGTAAAAGCATAAAACCCTTTGTGATCTCGACATAGTTCGTAATGAAACATTGTAAAACGTTTTCTTTTCCCGGTAGACTTTGAAGCTAAGGGATTTTGCACGGGGGAGGCAACTGAACTATTGCCTCAACCTTTAAAGGATCGACCATGATCCCTGTTGTTGAAACAATGAAACCAAGTAGACGACTTGATCTGACGCAAAAACTTCATTTTTTGGATTCAAGCGGATCCAGTAGTAGCGACATCGCTCAAAGCTAAGTCAGAGTTGTGCAGGATGATCAAATCTCTTTCAAGATCCTGACGCTAAATCATCGATATAAGCCTCGACTATGTGTTTGAGGTTGTGGAAATAAAAAGACATGGCCTACTGAAATGTAGCTCCAACATTTTTCAGACCAAAAGGCATCTTCCGATAAGTGAATGTACCCCATAGACAGATGAAATCAGTTTTGTGTTGGTCTTCGGACTTGATATGTATCTGATTGTATCCCAAAAAACCATCCATGAAAGAAAAGGCTTCACAACCTGCGCATTCATCGACTATCTGGTCAATAAATGGTGTTGGGAAATTGTCTTTTGGAAAGGCCTTGTTCAAATCACGAAAGTCCATACATACGCAAATTGTACCCTATTTTTTGTTGACTAGAACAGGATTTGACACCCATTGAGTCAATTGGATGGGGTAGATGAAACCAACTTGGAGTAGTTTCTCTACTTCATCCTTAATAGTTGTTTCTTTCGTGGGATTGACTGGACGAAGCTTCTATCAAACCATCTTAGCATTAGGATATGTCATGATTTCATTTTCGACGATTCTTGGATCTATGCCTGACATTTCCTCATAAGACTGGGCAAACACATCGCCAAATTCCTTAAATAAATCTATGTAGAATTGAATCTCCTCGGGGGAGCAGTCTTCTTCGACGAAGATATTCTCCACGACGCCAGGGATTCTGTAGATATTGATAGGTATCGTTTGAGCAATGGCTTCCATATTTCCTTCAGTGTAAAAAACGTGCATAGCCAAATGATTGATAGGAAAAGCCTTATCTCCAGTCATAGTCAGAGTGAATTCACCTACTTCAATTCTTCTTAAATTTGGGAGGAAGTAAGATCTGTGATGAAGATCATCCTAGGGTTTGTCCAAACTAGTCATTTTCTCAATAATCACCTCATCTGAGGGCAAGACTAAGTCTAAAGAATCAGTATTGGTGAGGGAACCTTGAGCCCATATAGGCTCAAGAACCGGATCTAACTTTTGTGCTAGGAGTCAGATCAGGGTCGACAGAATCTTGTTGAGCTATAGAGTACGCAAATTTTTCCATGGACAAAGGCATGGCCATGCCATGGTGCCCTATCCCTTCCATCATGGTTGATGGGGAAGGAAGAGTCCACAGATCGTTAAAGTAAGTCATGCGAAACGACGAGATTTGAAATATTTCAGCCCTAGGTTGGTCAGGGCCAACCAACATGTAATGAAAATTTCCGATCGGAGGCAGGTAATCGAAAGCACCCATAAAAGGTGGGCACAAACCAACCCCTACATTGACGATGTCGGGCTGAGGGTTATCAATCATATGAACCGTGGACACCCCCAATGAAGGGTCAAGACGGGAGAAGGATAATTGATCAATGGTCATGATCCAACCCTCATGTGGAAACAACCAGACCTGGAAAACTGTCGTGACCAATGCTTGCATAGCATAGGTCCAACTCCTTCCTAGCAAGAGATTGTAGTTGAGAGACGCATCGACCACCTCAACTTCGATGCACACAGTATTCCCTCCTAACTACACAGGAAAAGAGGGGATAATTCCATGTGGTCGGAATGAACAAACGTTGAAAGAGGTAAGAAGAGTAGGTGACAGAGACAAAACGGGTTGGCCAATGGCCTTCCAACACACCAAAGACATCATGCGTGTAAATTTTTTTATGGTGTAAGCCACTACTATCTGAAACACTACGTGGTAAGGAAGATGAGGTTTTAAGTCGGTCGTATCAAGCATGATTGTCCCTGGATTACAAGTCTCAGCAGATCCTAATGCATCTAACAAAGCCTTTCTTTAGGAAGGGTAGCTCTAGAGGACTTCCAAGGATGACATTACACAAGGGGTTTGCGACAAATCCTCCACCACAAAGTAGTTCTAGGTGGCCCTTGTGTTTGGGTTGTAAGAAGCTTTCTTGAACACACCTTTGGGGATGTGTGTCATTGTTTCTCCCAACGTCTTCTCAATATGGAGATGAAGGGATGGGTTTTTGGCTTCTTTACCCTTTTTAGGGGTGTTTTCCATTGTGTAGTCGTGTGTCCTAGTTGTTATTTCAAAGCTACCTTTCATCATGTACACATTCGCGGATGAAGGATTACTCGAAGATGGAGAGGGTCCCTAACCAGCCCCTTCCACATTTGAAGAGGCTGGAGCTAAATTTTGTCCATGCATAAATGGATTCGTTGACACGGCAAGCAACTATTGTGCCAATAACGTCTAGGTCTCTGCAAGCTGAGGGCACTGGTGAGTATGATGGTCTTCCTTGCAAAGATTACAGGGATACTTCGACTTATTATTTTCAATGTTTCCCTCACCAGCATTATTGGTAGGTTTATTATCCCCCTTACCCTTCTCTCGTTGTTTCTTCTTTTTGTCGGGTTGTTGGGTGGCCTTCGGGTTTGTCGATTGCACACTGTGTACATCCTACATTTGAGTAGGGGGAGCAGCCGAACCAATGGTCTGGTTGACCGATGTCTGTTGTATTGGCAATTGTTGTAATTGATTCGAAAACTGATCAACGATATTCATTTGTGTTGAACCTACAATACCATCAACATGTGGTCCAGATCTTTGTCTGGGCTTGTCAAGTATCGATCATGGTGCATCTGGTAAAACTTCGTAAAGTAAACCAAACTGAGAGTAAATTAGTTCTAGTTGTTGGGATCTCATTATCGCTTTTTCCTATGAAAATACCCCTGATGTTGCAACATATTTAGATAAATGGGGTACCAAAAGACTTAAGGAACCACTCAAGCAGGAATGTTGGTGGGACAGGTACTTTTATCAAACTCTTCTAGCATCTCCATTCTCGGATGTGATCTGAGATATGGTCTGCTTTTGTCTGCTCAAAGTTGGCCAACAATTCGGTGCCGGCATCGTATCTCACGGGTAATTGGAAATGGTTTAAGAAATCCATTGCCAATTCATCGAAGGAAGAGTATCTTGAGAAGTCGAGCTCGATGTACCATTTCTCCACACTCCTGATGAGAGTGTGTTAAAACAAACACAATTGGACGAAGTAATCTCTCAAAGAATTGGACGAGCACCATAAATGGAAGGTAGTCACATGATCGCTTGGATCTTCGTTAGGCTTGGCCTCGAACTTTGGGATGTTTGAAGGCAACTTGGCCGGCATAGGGGGCCAATGCAGATTGTGATAGATGGGGTCGTTTAATAACCTTGTCAAGTCTGGAAAGTGTAGAGTTTCCAGAAATGGTAATTTGGGTTGTTGATTGTAACCAAAGAAAGAGGACCCTGGAGTTTGGCTAGCACCAGGTTTCCAGGAAAAGTTAGGTTTATGGCCATGGTTTTGGTAATAACCATGGTCATGACCAACGTATGGATTCTGCGCTTATTGAGACTTCATCAGCTGACTCTCGTAATAGGATGTAAAGGGATGGGCTTGCATTTCATTCCAAGGATTTTGGGAAGGGTTTCCCCTTGCCGATCCGACGGTCATAGGTGTTGAGCCTTGCCTAGGGTTCCATTGACTATGGAAAGGGTTGCCCCTGGTTGGCATCCCTAACAAGGGAAATAATCCCTACCATGGATTCCAAGGTCTTTGTGAGGAAGGAATTCCTAAGTTTCCCCCCTGTGTAAGAATAGTACCCTACATTGGATTTTGTTCTCCATAACTGAGGTTTCCCCCAGCCAAGACGGTAGCTGACGAGAAAGAGTTGTTATCAAACATGTCGAACAAAGAGAATGGTGTCAAACCTACCGGCATGCTATAAGAAGGTAGTCCTTGAATCCCTGCTCCAAGCAAACTATAATTTATGTTCGGCCCGATGGAATGCTAGTGAGATCCGCCGAGAGAAGGGAACAAAGGAGGTATGTGGCCCTCTCCATAAGGGAAAGTGTTATAGGAATTTGAAGTTCCTCGAGACCTAAAGTATGTAGAGTGGAGTAGGAAAGTACAGTGCTCGTACCGAAGCCAGACATCCCGTATGAGAATGGAGGTCCTGTCGCACTCTGAGTGAAAGGAGCAGTGATCGCCACTGTTAGCGATTATTCTTATCTTGGACGTGAAGGAACCCAGGTCTGCAGGTTTCACAGGAAACGCCCAAGAGAATCACGTGAGAATCCTTTTTCAGTGACGAGACAAGCGAGCGTGCGAAGTTTTTCTGACGGCGGCCGAGATCCACCTATAGATTTAATCGATGGTCATCGGGTTTTCAGGGCTACCGGATTGTCCGAGATTTAGCACAAGGGACAGCTCCCATATTTCAGGAAGAGTTTGGGGCGTCCAATCCCAATGGGATAGTTGGATACTAGTCGGCGTATCGGGGATCGGGGTTTCGAGAGTCAAGGAGGTGTCCGTTCATTGCAGTTGAAATCGTTGATCGATGAAATTCCAAAAGTGCCTTTGGAGCCGAGCCCACGGTCTTAGCACTAAGTCACTTCAAGCGAACCTGTAAATGAGGGAGGCTCACTTTTAATTATCGACTGCCCCCTCGTCCATTCATCCTAAGGACACGTGGCGCAATATCTGGCCGCATCGGCGTTTCGGCAGTCGGGAGTTCGAGGGGTGAAGGTTTTATATATTTGAATATCGTGAAACCCTGAACCCCGATAGTGTCGAAATCACAGAAAGTGGGGCCCGTGGTATCATGAAGCATTTTCAGCTGTCCATCCAAAGGGGACGTGTGGCACCAGAGTGAGCCATCTCGGTGTTTCGCTCATCACAATTTCTAAATGCAGGGATTAGCTCCTTCCCATTCACGAATGCCGAAAGCACTGTGGTCACAGCCCGTGGTCATTTGGAGGAAGAAAAGAGTTGTGTAAAGAAGGCCAAGGCGTCGATTTTAGTTACAGAGGGGACCGTCGCGATCTCCAGGCGCTACCGGATCTGATATCCATACTGTTTCTCGCCTGGAGTGAATGATGGCAAGAGCGGGTGGTTGGGACCTCACTTCATTCATTAAGTAAGGGGATGGAGGGTCTGGTAAGCCGTCTGCCTGAAGAGGTCCTGTGTATCGATTTTCTCAAAGAAACCATGCCAAACTCCTCGACTCAATAGAGAGATCTACGCACGCTATGCCCAACATTTAATGGCTCAGCTACTCTCCTTATAGGAGCCATACATAGTTAAGATAGCGCTTAAAGGAAGATATCAGTACGAGTTTGAATGAAGTGACACTGAGCCTTGGGTGACTGGGCACGCCTCTGTGAGGTGATTTTTCCTGGGTATATAGACTCAGTTTTTGTATTCTGAAAGCATCGATGGTAGAGCAGAGCTCCCTACTGTAAATTTTTAACAGATATTCTAGTTTGTTGGTTATGCTTCTGTATAGGACATATCTTGTTTTATGACAGATAGTTTTTCTTACTCCATCTAATTTTCGTCTCATGCTAAGAGAGTTTGCGATTGACTGATTCACGCGAATTATTGCAGTTACGTTATGATAAAAGATTTATTGTGGCATTATTGCATTCTCTGGCTTTTGTGTTTGAATGTAACATGATATTGCGTTTGGATGCCTTCTTCCACAGCCTGTTAGAAACCTGATGTTAACAACAAACCTCTGCTTTCCTCTTATATAAGTCTTCCGCCTGTTCACCCTTTACTACAGCTCCCTGTCTGAAGTTTATATAAGACCTCACTCACCTTTGCATGCTTGGCCTAGTTTTGGAGTTGGAATGATATTGTTTTGAGTTGGCTTCCATTCATTCATCCCTTCTATAAACCATTGTGACATAAAACTGATGGGCGTCGGGCTCTGCTCCTGCAAGAAATCCAGGAGTGACCTCCGTCGTCAACATTTCTGGCGTTGTTGCCGGGGATGAAGTTGAATATTTTCCCTAGGATTGAACGACAATGATCAACTGATTCTGAAGGTGCATCAGATATCAGAATTATCAATATTGCTACTGTGCACCTGACGACTCCATTGTGACGACTCCGCTAGGGAGAACCTGCTCTATTAATTGTGGTTTTCAGAGGCAGACACACGCGGTCTCATCCACAGCTGCCTCTAGCTACACCTAAAACTGATCCGGAAGCAGTTCTCAGGAAAGGAAAGGCCTCTGAAGAAGAAGCGTCTATCCCCGAACCAGGTAATCCACCATATCCTTATGTGGGAGCTCCTTTTTCTCCTCCTTAGTTTCCCAACAGGCCTGTTTCTGCGGTTTCCCGTTTCCTAAATTTTAGGAGTGTTCCTATCGAGTTTTCCTCTCCTGGTATGGGACCGGAGGGACAATACCTTGTCACTCCCCTCTCCCCTGAAGTTGTACCTTGGCATAGACCCAGGACCGCAGAAGATTTCCCTACGCCTAGTTTAACCACTCCTGTGCAAAGGGGAGCACCCGCTGACTTGAGCTCGTTAGCCTTCTCCTTAAATCCCCTCTTGTTTCCCACTCCACTTCGAGACTCATTCTCAGTAACCCCTTTGCGAACTCCTTCTCCTCCAAATTCTCCTCCACCTAATATTCCTATGGCTAGTGCTAATCCCCCTCTGAGTAGAATGGACACCATAGTTGCTGGTAGGTATGCTCCCTTGATCTTACCTCATCCCATGAATCCTTTCCCTACTGGAGATTACTTGAAATATATGCCCAAGTTCACCGGGGAAGGGGACATAACTACAAAAGAACACCTGGCTGCTTTCTACAGTTATGCAAACAACCTGAACATTGGAGATGAAGATGTCTGGATGAGGGTTTTTGTCTAGAGCCTGGATGGTGAGGTAAGGAAATGGTTTAGAGGATTAGCTCCCAGATCTATTGCTGGAATTGAAGCCCTGGATAATGCTTTCCTGGGGTAGTGGGGAGATAAGAAGGATTTCATGTATTACATGACTGAGTTCGGGTCCTTGAAGAAGAAGGAAGGAGAGTCTGTCTCTGACTTCTCCAAAAGATTCAATAAAATGTACCACAAAATCCCCGCAGAGATTAAACCCTCAGAAGCCTCGGCTAACATCACTTACTCCAGCGCTTTTGATCCTGATTTCTGCGTACTTCTAAGAGAGAGAAGAGATACCACATTGGCCCACACACAGGATGCAGCCGTGGAGGTAGAATCTAATGTATTGGCGGTGAATTGACTCAGGAGCGCCAGTGATAGAAATATGTCCAAGAACAGGCCTGAAGCTTCCTCATCCAGTCCCTCTCCCCTACCCCATCAGACAGATGAGACAACTAGAGCACTAAAATCACTTTCTACCAGAATGGAAAGGTGGGAATTAGAAGGTAAGCCCATTTACAGAAATCTCCAAAATGCAGATACTAGAGGTTTCAGGAAGCCTAATAACAATGTGCCACGGGATTTTCCTAGAGAACAAAGGAGCAGGGACAGGGATGATCAGAGGATTAATACCCCTTTCCAGAACAACCTATATTCTCATGAGGAAAGAGAGTAGATAGACGAGCTTGGCCCTAAAATTCACTGTATTGAATAAGTTCCTCCTTTTCCCCATTTGACACAGTCTGCATATGAAGAATCCCTGATGAGCATTCAAATCCATGAGTTGGGTAAAGGAGAAAGGGCTGGTCATACCCCTAAGAAATACAATCTCAAGTCAAGAAGGAAAGAAGGGGACTTTGATAGCCAAGAACAACCCCTCATAGCAGATAGGCCTACTAAGTCTGCGACAACCACTACTAAAGAAAAGAAAACTTAGAGTGCTTCACCAACAGCCAAGGAACCTGTCACTGAGGTAAGGGAGATCCTAAGCCGATTTCCTCCTTTAATTTTGAGCATGAAATTCAAAAGATCAGAATTCTTGTTCCCCTCTCAGAGCTAGTTAAAAATGACGACTTCAAAAGGTCCCTTTCCAAGCTTCTACAATCCGAGTCCCCCCAACCTCCCTCTGACTTAGTGAACCTTCAAGATGAGAAACCAATTGTCATCCTAGGTCCCATGGTAGAAGACAGAGATGATTCATCCCCTCCCTTATACACCTCCCTGAACATACATGATAAAGTGCTACATAACTGCCTCATGGACTCAGGAGCTTCCCATAACCTTATGACCAAAATAGTAATGGAAGAGTTGGGACTGGAAGTGACAAAATCTTACCATGATTTGTATTCTTTTGATTCAAGGAGGGTGCAGTGTCTAGGAGTCATCAAAGACCTGGTGGTTTCATTGTTTCAGCTGCCCATGAAAAGTGTGGTCATGGATATTATGGTAGCTGACGTTCCCCCAAAATTTGGTATGTTGTCGTCCAGGTCTTGGATTAAAAGACTAGGAGGAACATTACAGATGGATCTCACATATGCCACCATTCCATTCTTTGCGGGGGAACACAGGAGGTTGTACAGAGAAGCCTAGCTGGCCTATATTGTCAGTGATGAAGCAGACCCCACTAACCACCCCATCTTTGCACTTGACACTAATCTAGGATCTAGTTTGTTGCAGATCACTGAAACTCCTGAGGTCCCTTTAGAGATCAGAAAAATTCCCATTCTTAATCAGGAGATGCCCCCTCTAACCGCCTCTGTCTGGAAAATGTTCTTCAACGGAGCTTCCTCTGAAATGGGCGCAGGGGCTGGAGTGATTTTCATATTGCCCTGTCAAGAGACTATACATCTGTCATACAATCTGGAATTTGAAACCACCAAAAATGTGGCAGAGTATGAAGCTCTTGTTCTGGGTATGAGAGCTGCAAAGGAAATGGGAATAAAGGAGATGGCTGTGTTCAGAGATGCGGAATTGATTATCCAGCAGGTCGGGAATGTTTATCGGGCCAAGCATGCTCGGCTCAGGAATTACAAAAATGAGGTATGGGACCTGATTGATCATTTTTTCTCAGCTTTCAATATTACTTTTGTCCCGAGGGAAGACAATACCTCGGACGACTCCTTAGCGGTCTCGGCTAGTCTGTTCAGGGTCCCTCTACCGCCAAAGATCCACAGTGAGGTCGAAGTAAGATACATGCCCTCTGTACCGGACAATGTCAAACAATGGAACGTGTTGAAAGATGATCCAAAAATTGAAAGGTTTCTACAATCTGTGGACGAATTTTCTGCGTTGCACATTGACCAGGATCCCGACCTGGAAGGTGACCCTCATCCTGAGGAGTTTTTAAATAAAATTGCTAATCATCAGATCATTTAGCTGCCCAGCAATCACATTCCAAGAGGACTTGTCCCTTTAGAAAGATTTTTTGATGGGAATGATGTGCCAGTAAAGGGAAAGGTCTCAAATGAAGATGTTGATACAACCGAATGCAACATTGGTTCACAAGAGGAGCCTAGATTCGTCAAATTGTCAAGCAGTTTGACCATGGAACAAAGGGCCGAATATACACAGTTGCTGCGAGAGTTTGTCGATATGTTTGCATGGACATAAGAAGACCTCAAGATGTATGACACATCTGTCATCGAGCACAAGATCTCGTTGAAGGAAGAGGCTAGGCCATTCAGGCAGAAGCTAAGACAGATAAATACCATGTTGCTTCCCATCATGGAGAAGGAAGTAAAAAAGTTTTTGGATGCACGATTCATTGTCCCCTTGAGATATTCCGAGTGGGTGGCCAACTTGGTCCCAGTAAGGAAGAAAAGTGGAGAAATCAGGATTTGTGTCGATTTCAGGAGCCTGAACAGAAGCTCAAAGAAAGACAATTACCCCCTACCTAAGATGGAACATATATTGCAGAGGGTAACTGGTGCATCCAGGATATTCATGATCGATGGGTTTTCTGGCTATAATCAGATATCGGTCATGCCTGAGGATAGGGAGAAGACAACCTTCACCACTCCTTGGGGCACATTCATGTATGCCAAGATGCCATTTGGACTAATGAATGCAGGAGCAACATTTCAGCGAGCCATGGATATAGCCTTCATCGGGGAGAAGGACCATTTTGTGGTGATCTATCTCGATGACATCACAATCTTCTCTAGCTCAGACAAGGAACACTGCCGCCACTTGAGGAAAGTTTTCGCAAAATGTCGAAGGTTCGGCCTGTCCCTAAACCCCAAGAAATCTTTGTTCGCTATGCAGGAAGGGAAGTTATTGGGACATATAGTATCTACAGAGGGAGTGAGAATTGATCCCAGCAGGGTGGAGGCAATTCAAGCCCTGTCACTTCCCAGGTCTAAAAAAAAGGTTCAGGCCTTTTTGGGGAAAATTAATTTTCTGAGGAGGTTTGTCTCAAATTTTGCCGAGATGGTGAAACACATCACGGCCATGCTTAGGAAGGGAAATGAAGTGAAATGGACCGCGGAGCCCAGGGAATCCTTTGACCCAATAAAAAGGGCACTAACTGAGGCACCTGTGTTGATTGGTCCAGATTATTCCAAGTTGTTCCTAGTTTTTTCTTTTTCCTCTTTCGATATGGTAGTAGCTATGTTATTGCAAAAAAATGAGGGACGAGAGCAGCCCATTGCCTTCTTCAGCAAGGCGTTAAGAGATGCAGAGATCAAGTATGAAATCATGAAAAAACAGGCCTATGCCTTAGTGAAAGCTCTCAAAGCTTTCAGAGTTTACGTCTTGCATTCAAAGGTAATTGCATACGTTCCTTCAGCTTCTGTGAAGGACATCCTTGTACAGCCCGACGTAGATGGGAGAAGAGGAAGATGGATCGCTAAAATCCTAGAATTTGACTTAGAGATAAATCCCACCAAGTTGGTCAAGGGGCAAGGTTTAGCCAACCTACTATCTAAATCCAATTGTGAAGCCTTGGGAGTTAGTTTCATCAACACTCGCTTGGGAACTCAACAAGATGAGTTGCCCAGCCAATGCTCTCAAGATGGCTTATCGCTGGCAGATTGTGCTTGGTATCGTGACATTTTGTACTTTCTGTAGGAATTGAAGCCTCCGGATGGAATGGGTAAAAGCAGGGCAAGAGATTTAAAGCTCAAGGCGGTCAAGTATTGTCTCATTGAGCAAGTCTTGTACTGGAGAGATCCTTTAGGGATGCTGCTGAGATGTTTGAACCCACCAAAAGCCCAGAAATTTATGTTTTATTTCCATGAAGGCCTTTGTGGGGGGCATCATTTCTGGAAGACCACAACTCATAAGATCCTCAGGGATGGATATTACTGGCCTACTTTATTCACTAATGTCTGCAGAGGAATCAGATCTTGCATCAAATGCCATAAGTTCATAGGAAAGCAACAACTCAAATTGCTTCCATTGAAGCATATAGTATCTCCAGCACCTTTTCAGCAGTGGGGGTTGGACTTCATGGGATAAATTCATCCTCCCTCAAGTGGTCAACACAGATGGATTCTGACAGCAACAGATTATTTCACCAAGTGGATAGAAGTTGTCCCCACCAGAAGCACATCACACAAAGTAATTATCAGCTTCCTGGAGGATATCATAGCCAGATTTGGCTATCCCAGCAGGATCGTCACCGATAACGGTGCCTCTTTCAGGTCTAAGCCTCTAATTAGGTTCTACAAACAGTTCCAGATCTCACTAATTCACTCCACCCCCTACTATCCCCAAGGAAATGGTTTAGTAGAATCCTCCAACAAAAGCCTAATAAGGATCATTAAAAGGCTATTGAAGGACAACAAAAGGGCCTAGGATTCGAAGTTGAAATTTTCCCTATGGGTTGATCGAGTGACAACAAAGAAATCTCTGGGCACCTCACCTTTTCAGCTGGTCTACGGAACAGAGGTGGTTTTTCCTACTCAGCTCGCCTTACATATGGCAAAATTATTTCAAGACTTTGAGGGAGAACCAGATCATATGGTCATAAGGATTCATCAGATAGTGGAAATGTAATAGATCAGAGAACAGGTGAAGACCACAGCTCATAGTCATCAGGAAAAGGTCAAACATGCTTTTGACAGGAAGGTCAGGAAGAAAGAATTTGAGATCGGGGATTTGGTATTTAAGTGGAATGCCCCCAGGCAGGACAAAGACAAACACAACAAGTTTGATGCCCTCTGGATTGGCCCCTTCAAAATCTCTGAAGTTTTCTCAAACAACACGTACGGGTTGCAAGATCTATAGGGTGAAGAAGTTTTCAAAAGCCCAGTGAATGGGTATTTTTTGAAGCAATGTTTTATCTGAGCCTCAGACGGCTCCCTTGTTTGTAAATATTATCCTTTAGTTCTTGGTTTATTTCCTTTTTTGTATGTTTTCCGGCTTAATAAGTGACTCCATAGCCCAATAGCAAGGCACTGAAGATGCAGATGGAGTTATTAGAGCATCGCAGGGACGACTCTATCCCCCATGGAGCCTAATGTTAGTGATTATTCTTGTATTGGGCACAAAGGAACCCAGGTCTGCAGGTTGCACAGGAAACGCCCAAGCGTAGCATGTGAGAATCCTTTTTCAGTGACGAGTCAAGCGAGCGTGCGAAGTTTTGCTGACGACGGCCAAGATCCACCTACAGATTTAATCGACGGTCATCGGGTTTTCAGGGCTACTAGATTGTCCGAGATTTAGCACAAGGGACAGCTCTCATATTGCAGGACAAGTCTGGGGCGTCCGATCCCATTGGGACAGTTGGATACCAGTCGACGTATCGGGGATCGGGGTTTCGAGAGTCAAGGAGGTGTTCGTTCGTTGCCGAAAGTGCCTTTGGAGATGAGCCCATGGTCCTAGCACTAAGTCACTTCAAGTGAGCCTATAAACGAGGGCGTCTCCCTTTTAATTATCGACTGCCCCCTCGTCCATTCATCCTAAGGAAGCATGGCACAATATCTATCTGCATCGGCGTTTCGGCAGTCAAGAGTTCGAGGGGTGAAGGTTTTATATATTTGAATATCACGAAACCCCGAACCCTGATAGCATCGAAAGAACAGAAAGTGGGGCCCACGGTATCACGAAGCATTTTCAGCCGTCCATCCAAAGGGGATGCATGGCACCAGATTGAGCCGTCTTGATGTTTCGCTCATCATGATTTATAAATGCAGGGATTAGCTCCTTCCCATTCGTGAACGCCGAAAGTACCGTGGTCACAGCCCGTGGTCATTTAAAGGAAGAAAAGAGCTTTGTAAAGAAGGCCACGACACCGATTTCAGTTACAGAGGGGACCGTCGCGATCTCTAGGCGCTACCGGATCCGATCTCCATACTGTTTCTCGCCTAGAGTGAATGACGGCAAGAGCGGGTGGTTGGGACCTCCCTTCATTCATTAAGTAAGGGGATGGAGGGTCTGGCAAGCCGTCTGCCCGAAGAGGTCCTGTGTATCAATTTTCTCAAAGAAACCATGCCGAAGTCCTCGACTCAACAGAGAGATTTGCGCACGCTATGCCCAGCATTTAATGGCTCATCTTGTAATGATCCTAAGCCATTATGCAAGGATCATCATTGTTTTGGTGTCTTTTTAAAACTTTTTCCGAGTGAGGTATTTCGTCAAACACTTTGTTGATCTACCTTTTAGATGTGTTTATATGTGTGTATGCAACAAATAACAGA
>SNQJ01S0048572.1:56635-82963 GCA_010110895.2 Picea sitchensis
ATGTACTCGCTCTAGCACCCATCTGGCTATTCTGGTCATCATAAATCTTTGCCCTGTGATGATGTCCCAAAGTGGGGACATTACACAACTACTCTCCTTACAAGGGCCATACGTAGTTAAGATAGTGCTTAAAGGAAGATATCAATATGAGTTTGACTGAAGTGACACTGAGCCTTGGGTGACTGGGCACGCCTCTATGAGGTGATTTTACTTGGGTATATAGACTCAGTTTTTGTATTCTGAAAGCATCGATGGTAGAGCAGAGCTCCCTACTGTAAAGTTTTAAAAAATATTCTAGTTTGTTGGTTATGATTTTGTATAGGAGATATCTTGTTTTATGACAGACAATTTTTCTTACTCCATCTAATTTTTGTCTCATGCTAAGAGAGTTCGCGATTGATTGATTCGCGTGAATTATTGCAGTTACTTTATGATAAAAGATTTATTGTGGCATTATTGGATTCTCTGTCTTTTGCGTTTGAATGTAAGATGATATTGCGTTTGGACGCCTTCTTCCATAGCCTGTTAGAAACCCAATGTTAACAACAGACCTCTGCTTTCCTCTTATATAAGTCTTCCACTTGTTCACCCTTTACTACAACTCGTTGTCTAAAGTTTATATAAGACCTCACTCACCTTTGCATGCCTGTCCTAGTTTTGGAGTTGGAATGATATTGTTTTGAGTTGGCTTCCATTTAGTCATCCCTTCTATAAACCATTGTGACATAAAACTGATGGGCGTCAGGCTCTGCTCCTGCAAGCAATCCAGGAGTGACCTCCGTCGCCAACAGCCGCCATAGATGGAATCAAACCATTACCCAAGGTAGAGGCAGTCGAGACCATAGTGGTCCAGACCGGAGATGGTTAGTTAGGAGGCCAAACACCTCTTGTAGTGACAACCGTAGAAGGAATGTGAATATTCCCTAAGCAAGTAGCAACGTTTGTTTCCATTGTTTCTTGTGACACTACCTGACACTTGTAAGGTTGAACCTATACAATGATGAGCGTTGATAGATCAGTGATTGGAGGGCTATACGGACCAAGAGCTTTCACTCCAAGGTCATAAATGATTGGTTCTTCCAGAATCAAATGTTCTCCTCTCGGAGATGACTCGGGCACAATTTCCTATAACCGGTCGCCTCAAAAGACCCTTGTTGGTATACTTTTCGCCTTAGCGGTGGCGGGGGTGGCTCGAGATCAACCGACAATAGGCCCAAAAGCCTTTGTGACGGGTGGAGCTACTGATCCTCCACTGTGTGATAAGATCAATGACACACTAGGGATTTCTATAATCATTTTAAAAACCAGCACGCACTAGTAAAAGTTCCTATGAGATAAGACAAGCAGATCACTAGCTAGTTGGAAGAACAGTTACAACAACCAACACTAGAGAAACTTATCGGTGCAAGTGCAACTCGAATACGGAAGCACCCTCTGGGTATACTCTGCAAAGCGTTGACCGATGTCTAACCTAGGTATTGCAGTATACCCCCGCATTCACCTATTTAAGTCACTAAGATAAAGGCAACTAGGTTTCCAGTGCGTGAATAGTCACCAGGCGGGTACAGTCGACAATCGGGTGGACCGCAATGAGCAGGGTATCAAGCCGAAAACCTATCGAGGGTATCAAAAGCAAGTGTTCTGGAAGACGACTGAGGACCTTGAACGGATTTGAGACCCACGAAGCTCTATGGAAAATGTGATCAATGGAATCCCAAGATAATCCCTCTATATGTGTTCCCCACTACGCATGGTCCGGCTTTGGAGGGGTTATCTCCGCTACCTTTCCACACACGACCTCGTGTTTATCCCCTATGTTAGAGGGGGGTCCCAGATAAATTTCATGGTTACTAGACTTTCAAGCACTCCCTAGATCAGACTCTTATGTTTGTTTTTGTAGCCTTGAAGAGTTTCCTCTCCAATCCTAAATCAAGGCTCTAGCCTAGACTAAATTGATGAACCCTTCAAACACAAAGTCTAATAACTTTTAATTAGGAATTAATTTTAGTGGTTGTATTAAGTCAAAAGGAATGAAAGTGAAACCAGTGATGTTCTTTAAGAGATGAAAGAGAAGAGCATAAGATGATACTAGAAATAAAAGTACTTCTTTCTTCACAAATAAAGATTTGCCAATTGAAACTCTTTCACCAAACTTTTTGTAACTACTTTTCTCAGATCTTTGAAAAGAAAAACTCAAAACAAGTTTTCGCTCGATTACAAGCTACTTAATGTCCTTAAGCATTCAAGTAAAGAACTTAAGAAAACTTTCTTTTTCCTTGGTAAATGAAGCAATTTGACCTAAACTACTTTACCAAACAAAGAAATGAAAGATTTTTTTTTTATTGTTTTATGCTTCAAAACAAGAAATTTGAAAATGAATTCTTTTCTTTTCTTCCAAAGAAAAAAGGGAAAAATGATGACAAGACAGGACCAAGATATGGCTTTTGGCCCAATCGCAGATCGTAGGGAGTCACTGAAAATACCAAACAGGCAGATCAAAGCAGACTCACCAACTTGTCTAAAAACCCTATTTAAAGAAAACACAAGAAATCTTTAGTAAAAAAGAAAGCTAAGTTGAAAGTCATACCTAGGCTACAGACTGCTATAACAGAGACCAGTACTAAATCAATAAAACCCTTGAGGAGTGTTACTCCTGACAGGGAAGAGGATGATTGCCTCTTCTTTTTACAAAATTTTTCTCAACAGGCATGCTACTGACACTTCAACAACCAATGTATGTACATGGGATATCCAAGGACAGGGCGCGTATGCATGCGTGCAGGCCCACTACAGGCCATGTACACCTCTGCAAATCCTCAAAAAAATGAAAAAACAACAGTCCAACACAGGCAGGGAGTACTGGTATGGAAGACCAACATCCCTTAAATACACAAAATCTCACAGAAAATCAGAAAACAGTAAATAAACTGATTCAAAGCACCCAAAAAAAAATATCCCCAAAGATCCTAGAAGCTTCCCCAGTATGTTCGCCAATTCTACTATAGTGGGAAAACACCTCTATGGACTATGTTAGCATTGGAAGTCACTCCTAGATTGCAGCAGGAGCAGAGCCTGACGCCCATCAGTTTCTGTGACGATTTGTTTGTAAAGGGGGGTGATCGATTGGAAGTAAACTCAGAACAATACCGCTTACTCAGAAAACTGGGTTGGAACAGCAAGGACATGTGAGGTCTCGATTTAACTTAAGCCAGTAAATTTGCATAGTGGTGAGTAAGTGAAAGAAAAGAAGGGGAAAAGTCTCAGATATGCGAGCCTCTCAGACCAGAGAAACAACAAAGTAAACCTCAAACGTTGCGGAACTAATACAATCAAACATACATCATATAGTTACAGCAACACCTGACTGGATCATCCATACCTGGGCTCTTAAGATTCAGAGGAAAAAGGAAAGGAGGAGGCTGGCTGCCATTAAAAAAGAAATCTCAAAACATCATTGTATAACCAGAGAACCAGAGGCTTTGTCAAAGCTTTACAGTTGAGAGCTTATCTCTACCATTGATACCTACAAAAATGGAAAAAATACCTACATATACTTGGAACTGACTCAGGCGTTGAAGGTATGATCACATCATGAGTTCAATGCTTGACATCGAGGATCTTCTCTCTCAGGCTGCACATGCAGACGTTGGGCAGACTGCCCATGTAGTCTTCTGTCAGACGTGATCCTTGTCAGGATAGACTGACAATCTGCCTCTACGCTTTGTCCTTTCCTGACCTTCTATTTATGGAAGGAGACGACGTTCAACCACCATCAACTGCCTCAATAACTGCTTTCTTGGGATCAGGCACGACTTGGTCAACTCTACATCTCCAGGACGTGGCAGTCTCCCTTTGGCCTTTGCTGCTTCGTTGGAATGTCGCGAGGAGACTCATATGGCAGACGTGGATGAGGGTCTGACAAGGGCAATGGCATCAACATTGTGAGGGTGAGATAGGAGGTGTTGAGGTGGAAGCACCAGGTGGCGAAGAAACAGATTCTGTGACACCAGATGATGAGGCGATGTGCCACGAGAAGGTGACAGGGAGGCCATAATGTGATAGGTCAGGGAGTGGGGACACGACACAGGTGGGAGTGGCGAGGGGCAAGAGAGAGGCACATGGCAGGAGGAGGAGGAATAAAGGAAAAAGGAATATGACATGGGGGGAAGTAGCAACCGAGGGAAGAATGCGGAGAGTAACACCTGGCAGGGGATGACAGGTGGGAGTGAGGAAATGGGAAACAGGTAGGTCAGAATGGCGCTGAGTGGAAGGCACATGGTGGAAGGCGGTAAGCGGAGGGAGTCAGAGATGTGACAAGGGGCTTTTAGGAGGGCCCATATGAAACCACCCATTCTGGATCCCCCCCCCTCCCCTATTAAAGGTAGAACGGCGGGGGGGGGTCCGAAATTAATCCTCGGCCACAGATCTGGACTTCCCAATCCAGGTCATTGAGAGATGCACAACTAATTCTAGACCCCCCTCGCTTTAAAGGTAGAATGGCGGGGGGGGCTCCAGAATCCAACTCTGACCGTAGATCTGGGCATGCAAATTTTGGCCGCCCAGATTTGACTACCGCTTAACGAAATGCACGTTTTCACCCCAAACTTAGGGTAAGTGGTTTTTTACCCCACTTCTTTCCATCTTTTCACCAAAGGGGGTTGCCTATTAGGAAAAATACCCCCCTACATGCTTAGGTGCTAACAAACTACACAAAGGGTCTAAAGTGTAGGCATAGCTAATCGTCTAAAGTCTCCTACTTTTAATCACTATCCCAACATTACCCCACAATCATACATAAAAGACAAGAGAGAGGGATCTGGTAGGCCTACCTTAAACTCTACGTCCAGTGTCGACCCCTTTGTGCTTGGTTGTTTCCCGACTGCAAATATCCTTCCAAGGATGACCTGCATTCATCAAAAGACAAACACGAAACTACAAGAATGCATTCTACATATGGATTAGTGGGTTAGACATCATAAACAAGAAATGAAAACAAATCATATAAGTTTAAGACATCATTTGGCGGGACGAAAAAAGTACTTCTTTATATTAATCTCACAAAAGTCACTTACAACATGAGACCGACACTGCTCCCCGAACTTGGTCCTAGGCTCCTCTTCACCATGCACCAACTGCTTCCACGTCTTCTTCTCCTCGGTTCTTTCTTAGGGAAATAGTAAGGGCTTTGCAATTGGGGCAAAGAAGGATTGATAAAATGGGCAAAGTTTCTTTGCTATCGTGCTTCCCCCTGCAATGGGACCCCAACCCCTTATTTTATTGGCCAAAAGGGATAGTAACAGTTAGGGTGACTGGCTATGGGCAGTCAATCAAATGGTTAAGTAACAGCCCAGAAGCCAGTATCCTATGCAAATTTCCACATTTTGCGATATTTTGTGAGTGTACGCGGGCTATAGTGGCTCAGCAAGTGTGTGTACATAGGCAGTAATGGTGTAGGGTGCGTACACCCTCAAAATAATGGTTTTTAGAAGAGTTGTTCAATAATGGCTATGTAAAGATAACAAGTTAGATGGCCTGATGCCAGATATGCATGCTAGGTGAAATTTAGGGTTATAACACATCTATTAAAAAATAAATTGCAATTGATGGTGCTTCATCTTAGAATTCATTTGACAATCCTTTAGCCTTTAACATGCTCCTAGCCATTTCCTGAATGGTTCTATTTTTCCTTTGTGCCACACCACTCTGTTGTGGTGTATACCTTGTTGTAAATTGTTTCTTGATTCCATGTTATTTGCAAAAGATTAGAAATTCATTTGATATGTATCCTCCTCCTTTGTTAGTCCTTAGGACCTTCATGTACTATCCACTCTTTTCAACCATGGCCTTGAATTTATGGAAGATCTCAAAGGCCTCGTATTTATACTTTAAGAAATAGACCCATGTTTTTCTACTAAAACCATCTATGAATGTTAAAAAATACAAACTTTTTCCAAGAGATTTGCATAGAACCACATAGATTTGAATGAGTCAATACAAGTGGATCTCTTTCTCTCCACAATTTACAAGAGGAAAAATAATTTCCATGTTGTTTTCAACTAGGGCCTTGAATTTATTGAAGATCTCAAAGGCCTCATATTTATACTTTAAGAAATAGACCCATGTTTTTCTACTAAAATCATCTATGAATGTTAAAAAATATAAACTTTTTCCAAGAGAGGGGGTTTTCATAGAACCACATAGATTTGAATGAATCAATTCAAGAGGATCTCCTGCTCTCCACAATTTACCAGAGGGAAAAGAATCTCTATGTTGTTTTCCCAAAATGTAGCCCTCACATATTTTAGTAGGTTGTTCAATCAAACGAAATCATCTTACCGTTTGCTTCTTATACAACAAATTTAGCCCATTGAAGCTCAAGTGACCATATCTTAGTTGCCAAAAACTAGATTGGTCTATTGTGCCAAGTTTGAATGCAGTGGAAAATTCGTTCTTTATATGGTTAAAGAAACATTCTTGGCATCTACTATCTTGATTTGTTGTGAATTTGACTATCACTACCATTTCTATCAAAATTAATGCATTCTCCATTCTCAAACATAACCCTATATCCATTTTGAACTAATCGTCCAACACTAATGAGGTTATGTTTCAAACTTTGGGATAGTATACATCTTGGATTTTTTTAATTTGACCTTGCTTGGTGCAAATGGGGATGCATCATTTAACCATGACTAACACTTTGTTGGTATTTCCCATTATTACCTCAGCTTTAACTAATTCATCGATACCAGAATCACATTTCATTGTCTCCACTCATATGGTTTCTACGTACCTATCTAAGTACCAACCATCTTGTACTTTCTTACATACATTTGCTGGAAATGATAAATACACATTTTTCCTTCTTCACTCTGAGTTTCTTCTCTATTAATGAGAATTTTGCATTTTCATATACATATCATATCTGTTTTTTTAAATTTAGATGCATAATGTCCAACCTTTTTTACAGTAGTGGCATTGGACATTGGATTTGTCATGCCTTTGTGAAAATCTTCCTTATGAAGTACAACTACTCCTTCCTCTTCCATGTCTTTATGAAAAACTGCTTCGTCCTCTTTCATTGGTGTTGTTGAAACTTCCACTTCCACCACCTCAACTACCTTGTTCAATGATCTCCCTTCTTTTGAGTAGAAGTTGAGATCTAAAAGCTTACTCATAAGAGACGGTAGATTATCTATTCAACCTTTGTTCATGGATTTGCAAGGAACACATAAGCTCATCAAGAGACATTTGAGTTAAATCCTTTGACTCTTCTATTGCTACAACAATATGATCAAATCTGGGAGGAAGACTTCTCAAGATTTTTTATATGATTCTTTGATCCTCCAAAGTGTCTCTATTAGTTCTTGACCAAGTTGATAGTGCAAGTAAAGAAATCATTTGCTGACTCTGACTCATTTGAGACTCATTTTCAAATTTTCAATATCTCTTCTTAATAATTGTAACTTGACAAGCTTTACCTTGTTGTTGTCTTGGTATGCATTTTGCAAAGTCTCCAATGCTTTCTTGGATTTTGTAGTTGTTGTTATCTTTGGAAAAATGGAGTTTACCATAGATGTTTGTATAAAGTAAAGAGCCTTCACATCCTTCTTCCAATTTTTCCTTTAGCACCCCATTCTTCTCAACCAAGGTAGGTGCATTAAATCTTTAGCTTGGTCTGCAGGATCAGGGAAGCCATTTTCAACAAGCTCTCATGTCATTTTCAGATATCATAATTTTCCATCAAACTGTAGTGTTTTGTTGCCGCTTCTGCTAGCCTTCTCAAAGAACCACAAGATAAACACCAAAAACCTCTTAAAATCTACTCATAACAATTTGTTAGAAAGAAACAAGAGTGGAAAAATGGAATTAAAATAAATTATTTCAAACTGGCCAACATATGGGAATACAAAATTAGACTTATATTGCAAACGAAATTCTGTTACATTTAGTGCTGCTGCACATTCTATTCTTCTTCTCCACTAATACCTTCTACTTCTCTTCTGCATATAAAGAGGAATACATGTCCACTACATTATAAAAACATAACTGCTAATATGTAAGGCACTACAACCATATACATTTAATTTCTGGTGAGTAGCTAAAATAACTTTTAGAAATTCAAGAGTTTTCCATAACTAAAAGTCAAAAAATGCTACATTGCATTTGTTCTAAATTGATATTGCATTTGTTCTAAATTGATAGTGCAGTGCAACAGAGTTATCATTAAGCTTATCTTCAACATCCTGTCTTCAACAGCCTGGCGGTTCTTGCCTTAATCACAACTGCCCGAGTTGCCAAAACCAGTGAGCAGAAGATGAGAAGCCCAAGCGCTAAGAGAGCTAACAGAATTCCAACGCTGAAGTGAGTTGACGCACAGGGGCGCAAGTGTGCTCCGCATAAATGGGGGTTCCCACTTGCATTGACAAAGAAAAACAGACTACTGTCTGGAACAAGACCTGAAAAGTTATTGTTTGAGAAATCCGCGTATATCTTCTTTTTTCCAAATTGTGTTGGAATGCTCTCGTTCAACTGATTTCTAGATACGTTTAGAGAGTTGATATTGTTCATCCTGGTGATTTCCACTGGGATGGGACCACTGAACTCATTCTGGCTAAGATCGATGTATTCGAGTAAAGTACAGCTGCTAATCTCCCTAGGAATCATACCATTAAACCTGTTTTTACTTAAATCGATCTTAGAAATATTCATCAGTCAACCAATCTCTTGTGGAACATTACCTGTTAATTGATTTCCATGGATGAGAAGTATCCGCAAAGCTGATAATTTACCTATGGAAGAAGGAAGAGAACCACTCAAACGATTATTGGAAATATCAATCCGCAATAGCATGGAGGATACATTATTAATTTCCTCCGACATGCTCCCGCTGAGATAATTGTTCTGCAATTTTATCAGAGTCAGCATGGGTAAGTATAGTAAGTCTGCAGGGATCGAACCATTCAAATAATTTTGCTGCATGAGGACCATATTCAGAGAATTACATTTTCCCAGAGAGTCAGGAATCGAGCCGAAGAATAAATTATTTTCTATAGCCAATATCTCCAGCCTTCCACCCTTACAAAGACTCTAACTGGTCAATTTGTTGTAAGAAATATCCACTTCAACTAGCTTTCCACTCACGCCCAGTTGCTGAGGCACCAGACCTATGAAATTGTTCTCCGAAAGCCACAAAACCTCCAAATTTGGAAAATCCCCAATGGAAGATGGAATCCTGCCATGTAGTCTTTTCATGTGCAGAAACAGCTCTTTCAACTCTTTTAACAAAGGAGTTTAAGTATTTCTCAGAGAGTGTTATTGGATACGTCCATGCATTTAAGCTCCTGAAGCTGGCCAGTTGAGGAGGAATGGGTGGGTGATGCTATTATTATACCAAATACACAACAAGAACAAGACCACCAAGCTCAGAAGGGAAGTACCACAGGCCACAACAGACATATGGGTTCACCGAAACTGCTCCAGGTTTATCAGACAGATACCTCTTGCAGTCCCATTTGTAATTGCCAACCATTGAGGTGTTTCCGGAAGTTCCCTAGATTGCGAAAACCTGTAGTATTCTTCCACAAACTATTACCATGCAGTGAAGATATTCCTAAATGCTTTGGCTTCCGTGCACTCCTCCAGGAATGCTGCGAAATAAAATTTCTCGAGATCAAGATATAGTGAGCTTCACTGGAGTGGCTCACATCGAGGTAGCAGTACTTCTGACAGAATTGAACATGTAAAGAATAGACATCCAGAGCCTCTAGGTTCCTTAATTTTGATATGTTGGATGGGAGGCTTCCATTGAGGAAGTTATTATTAGAGATAATTCCGAGAAAACCGGAGGGCCTCCAGATTTGTGACTTCACTAGGGAATGGTCCAGAAAGCTTCATGTTGGAGAGATGAAGAGCCACTACTCGGCCAACATGGTCACATTGGACTCCATTCCATGAGAAATGGGCGGTGTGATTGGAGACATTCCAGCTATCTAACTTATGATTAGAATCGACCATTCCTGCTTTCATTGAAATCAGGACTCTGGCATCTCCATGGAAGGATGAATTGGTTATAGCAGATGATTGGCATAGAAAGAAGGAAATGAGGAAAATAGAAATATCCATGACAACTTTTTGCAGCCTCATCTTGTAGTGAATGAATCTATGTTTACAACAGCCTTATTGTCGCAGTGCAACAGAACAGAAGAGAGTTCCCACAACTACAATTATGCAACCACTTTCAATTACTCATGAGGCCAATGATTACAGAAACATGAAACAACTCACTTAAATATAAACAATTCCAGAATACTGTACTCAATCCACACAAACACCAATGGGAATGTGAGCAAAATAACAAGTTAACAACCATGGTCAACTTTCAGTCTTTTTCTTTTTAACAGCTTATGGTCATGATCAAGTTTTCGTGCTTTTCTTTTACTTAGCAGTAAGTGAGTCTGTATTAGCTCTAGATGATTTTCTTAACAGTACATGGTCCCAGTCCAACTTTAAGTCTTTTTTTGTCTTTTTAAATGGGTCGATTAATACATTTTTTGGTAAAAGTGTACATTTTATTTTTTGTTTTATTGTTTATTTTTTTTTTTAAAACAATTGTTATTTTTTTTAGTGATTGTAAATGCTTCTTTTAATCATTACTAATAAAAGTTTTAATGGTTTTCTTTAAAAGTTTTATATTTGGATATCATATAGGTAAAATTACAATTCAGCTTGCTGAAATATTCATGAAACATTTAAATTATACAAACTTAATCTCATTAGAATTTACAAATCCAACCACATTTCTTCACATTAAAAGGCATGATTGACGATGGAAATTCCTTCGACTAATAATAATCCCTTCGTCTAATTGCCATTTGAACGCTGAGAGCCTTCTCTTGTTAAGTCGAAATGGCTTAATTTTGCCTCGATGTCAAACACAAATCAAGAGTGAGCCCTACCACCTAGTTTCTCGGAGACCGTTTCGTGTCACGGGTTTCTCGGGAGAATTAGTTTCATCGGGAACGTTAAAAATACGATCTAAACAAACGATCTGATAGATATAATTTGTTTGGAATTTTTTCGGAACTCTATTCCAAAATATTCGCGCACTATATTGTGATGCAACTTCAAATTTCAAGTGATATCACTCTTTATCACATTATTTGACCACTTTTATTCCATGTACACTTTAAATTTGATATAAAAATTTTGGCACAACTATGCATCTGAAAGCTGTAATTACTTTTTTCTTTTGGCACCACTCTGCAAATTCCACATGGCTATTAGGGAATCTTCGAAGTGGCAGACATGAGGATGGACTATACTCTGGTCAAAAAGTAAACGAATAATTTATAGGGAAAAATTCAAACAAATTTCAAAATATATCACATCGTCGTTTAGATTTTATTATTGGTGTTAGTAATCAAATTCATCCCCCAAGAAAACCGTAAGCAAAATGCTCTCTGGACAAACTAGTGTTAGGAGCTCACTTTGATTTGTTTGTGGGATTAAGTTAAATATTGTCTTTAGATTTATACGAGTTTTAATAATTTCTTCAGTTTTTAATTTTTTTTAATGTTTTGGTTTTTTTTTTTTTTTTTTTTTTTTTTTTTTTTTTTTTTTTTTTTTTTTTTTTTTTTTTTTTTTTTAATAATTTTGGTGGTTTGAAATTATAAATTTTAATTCATAAAGTTGTAATATAAAATTGTTTTAATAAGAATAAAGATTTATGGATTTATTTGAAGATCAAAATTTATGAAATTACAAAATTTGTTTGTCAAAATTGCAATGATTTCATGTAATTTCATCAAAATGGGAATATCTAACAAAAAATTATGACTGTTGAAATTAGATGTTAATAAAATTTCTATCAAATTTCTATATTTCAGAAAGTTTATCCATTTTCAAATATTTAGGCTATTTCAAATATTTACACCTGACTTTGGTTAAAAAACAAAAAAAAGATTATTGTTATTGACTTTTTCTTTTTCTCACATTCCCATTGTTATTTGCATAGATTAATTATTTATATTAAGTGAGTTGCATGTTTAGTAAATACCATTGGCTTTTTAGAGTAGTCCATGTGCTTGATAATTAAGAGTGGCTCCATAATTGTAGTTGTTGGACTAGTCCATGTGCTTATAATTAAGAGTGGCTCCATAATTGTGGTGGTTGAGCATATTTTATGTTCAATTGCACTAATAAGAGTATTATCATCATATATTCTTTCACTACAAAATAAAGTCTCAAGTACGTTATGTAAATCTCTCTTTTCCTTGTTTTAATATGCATCATTTGGTATCATTAATTCATCATTTCATGAAAATGCCATAGTCTTGATTTTAGTGAAAGTAACAATGGTTGATACTAATCATTTGTTTGATAAATTGAGTGTTGGTCTTTGGATTCACGGAAGAAAAGATTAAGGAAGAAAGCCGAAGTACAAACTCAGTACCAAATACATTGGTAGAAGAATGGGGTGAAGCCGTTAAAGAAGTGGAAAAGAAGTCTGGAGCTTGAGTTGTTGAGCGAGAGAGAGATCGAAGAAAGGTCAGTGAGGAGATGGATCATGGACGGACAGCCAACAATGAAAAAAACCCTGCTTGAGTGTCTTTGCAGGCACCTACATGAGAGAAAGAAGGAAGAAGCGGTGGCGAAGCTAAGCGTGGAGTCAAATGTGGCCCTAGGGTTTTGACACCTAGGCGTTGTCATTGCTTAATGTATAAATAAAGGTCCTAGGACACAGGATGCAGAATTAGATTCTAGAGGCATTTCGAAGAGGATTGTATTATTGATGTTGAGTGATTATTGTCACTGCGGGAGGAGAGTATTGTGCTGTTTGTGTTGTAAGATCTTATTTGGAGTCTGAAAGATCAATACTGTAGTTGGGTGCAGGGGAGGGGAGAAAATAAAAGAAGAGAGAGATCTACAGAAGCTAAATGCATTAGATAGAGATTGTATATTTCTCATATAATATCAAAAACCACCAGTTTGTATGAGTAGCCCTAGGGAGAGGGTGAACCACATATATCTTGTTGTTCTGTGATTGATGTTGTATTCTTTTCCTTTACATTGTCTATTTTATTACATCATTATGTTAGATTTGAAGGACAGCTTCTGATGAGCCTAAAGGAGATAAAGGATAACTAGATCTCTATGTGTTGTTCCTTTGAATCCATTTGCAATTCCTCTGGTTGTAGATACCTGTTGCAGCCCCAGGTGTGCCGGTGGGGCTGCATGCTTGTGAGGTGTTCTTTGGGAGACGATTAGTTAGGGCTTGTTGGATGCTTGTACATTAGAGTTGAACCCTAGGTGGAGCCCCTGTGCTCAAATGGTTCTATTAGCTGGGACCGAGGTTCTTCTTAGAGGTCATCAAAGGTGCTGGTTTTCATGAGAGACAAAGGTCGAAGTGGATAGAAGGAACAAGAAAGGACTTAGTTGGGAGCTCATAATAAAACCCTAATATAGAAGTCTGGAGGAAGTTGGTTGGGAAGGTATATATTCCTTTGATATACACAGATTTTCTTTGGAGGAGTTCATAGGGAATTATACGAGTGGTTAGCTAGGTGGGGTGCATTTGGGGATCAGATCCTAGACCACGTGGTTTGCGGATGTCGAGGCTGTGATCAAGAAGGTCAAGAGAGTTGATAACGTTGCGTCTAGAGAAATAGATATTTTGTTTGATAGCACTATTGGAGGTACCTTCACCCAGAGTTTATTTATTGAGTAGAGTCCTTATAGCCAAAGCTGAGGTATTTCTTTACTTAAAAGAATTGAGAGGAATTTTTTTGAAGTTGAAGATCAGATGTTATTGCATGAGAAGAAAGAACATCATACAGAGATACAGTAATTAGTCCCGGATTAAGAAAGCTAATGTTTAAAGAACTTTCGGACAACGATAATATTAGAGGTAGGTTATACAGTAGTGGGAGAGCGTTTAGAGAGGTTCCTCAGTAAACTGTTTAGGCGAGCCACGAAACTACCTTACGAGGAGATTGAAGAGTTCTCTAGGTGGAGAAAAGAAGAGCCATTGAATGAGAGCCAGTCAGATCCGTGGAAGCGGAGGAAGACTAAGAACCTTACTCAAAGGAAAGAGTGTTAGAGAGACCTCTGAGGCTAACGTTGTAGTATGAAGTAAATTATATTTCCTCTATTTATTTTTCGTGTTAAGTATTAACTAAAAGTGAAAATTGAGTTATGTGAGCACTCAAAGCATTATTATAGCAGGTTTAGTACATACTTTCGATCAATGAAGAAACCTAGGAAGATTTATGGCATATGAAAATGAGAACACCTATCTTTAGAGGATATGGATCTAAAGATCTTGATCAACACTAGTTTTTATGTGAAGTTGTGTATGGGTATTAACAAGTCAATGACAAAGCGGGTTAAAAGAGCTCAGAGTTTAGTACTACCTTGAGAAACCATGCACTGAGTTGGTATATGGAAGTTCTACAATGACAGCATAGCCTAAACCACTAAATACCATCAAAACTACGTTGAGCGCAGAATTCAAGAAAAATAAGTCTGATTCACAATGCATTACAGAGCTAAAAGAAATCAAGAAGAAGGTAATTGAACCTCTTTGGGAGTTTGATGATAGGTTTAAGACCAGCAGAGGTCGGTTGAGTTTTCAAATTCCAGTTAGGCGGAATAATGAATGGTTCATTGTTTCCTTCTTACAACACATTAGAGTTCCTTTGATGCCTTGAGAAGGTTTCTTGCTTGAGGTTAGAGCTTTGGAAATCGCCATGAAGCTAGAATCAGACCCTATAGGAGAATCGAGCTCAAGTATGAGTCAAATCTAGAGTCAACTAACTAGCTTATCTCTCTGATTCGAAGATATTTGAGAAATGAGGAAAATATAAAGATACATACAGTGTATTGGGTAAATCATAGAGACCATGATAAGAGGCATTGTCCCTATTTCATGAGTGCAATTACTTGGCTTTTGGAGGCTCCAAGTATTGCTTTAGGCGAGGAGTTAATCTACCACAATTGCAAGGTATGTAGAAATAGACATACATACAGTGAGATGTTATTACATGCAAAAATATCTCCAGACACCTACCAACCTTTAACATTCTGTAAATCTGTGGGACACGATGAGAGAGAGAAATATTGTAGAGGCTTATGATCTCTTGCATAGAAAGTCAAGAGATCATATATGATTCAAGGAGAGATTTAGCAAGAGGGAAATGCTACGTTGTTTAATTCTCCAGGAAGAGGAAACTTCAACCCTCATGGTGGATTGAGAGGAAGAGAAGGGCAGTGGAGGCATGGGTACAGTCAAGTCGAGATCATTTTGTTATAAGCTGCACACACCAAGACATTTGCTTAGGGAGTTGCTAGAACCCTCCTTCACCCTTGCAACTAATACAACTCCATTTGAACATGTGTGTGTGAAGATTGTCCCGGCATTATTAGAAAAGCTCCATGAGAGGCAGGAGGAAACCAACAAGTACAAGTGTCAGAGCGAACCTCGAGGAGAGGATCCCATAGTCATTTTTATCACTAGAGAAGGCATTGACCCTTGAGAATCTGAGAGTGACCCCAAAAAGACTACAGGAAGAAGAATAAAGGGTCAGAAGATCTCTAGAGAAGACACAAGTGTTTGATCACGAGGGAGAGAAGATGTTTGAAGAGGCAGAAAAGAATTTGGAAGAGATCGAGCTTCTTCATCAAAGGCAGCAGTGAGAATGTGGAATGCCTTTGGCATTTTGATCTGATCATCACCTAGAGAAGGAAAAGAGGTAAGACAGCTTATGGAATTCTTATGTACTTGCATTGTTTTGTTTAAGGATGAAAAATCCATACAAAAACTACAAAATTTGATGAGACATTATGAGATAGGTAGGATAACTCCTCTTCTTAATAAAGTAGTACATTAAATATATCCGAGAAAGAAGGACAAATAAGGAATTACACCTTAATGCTCATATTAGAGATTATGACAGATTATGTGGTCCTCGACTTAGGGAGGAGTCAATGTTATAGCAGAGCTAGACACAGGCAGCGATGGGGAAGCCTAAGTTAATTTATTCCCCTACTAGGCTTAGAATGGCTAATCAATGGCTGATGGCCCTTTGGGATATTGGAGCATGTCCTTGTGGAAATAAATAGGGTGAGGACGTTTGTGGACTTCAAGGCAATTGAGATAGTTAACGATAGTTGTCCTTATCCTACACTATTAGGAATTGATTGGGACTTCAGCAATTCCACTATTGTTGACCTAAAGAAAAGGATAATTCCAGTTGAAGGTGATGGCCTTAGGGTCATTGCACCCTGAGATCCAGATGAAGGTCAGTGAAACACATAACCAATCAAAGAAAGTATGCTTTATGAACTAGGAACATATATAAATTGACAGAGACAACATGATTATAATGTCCTGCAATAGGATATAGAATTTAGGTTTGGCTTGAAGTATTGATACATTCTCATAATGTCGAAGAAGCACTAGAAGCTGGAAGAATAAAATGTATGAAGTTTCTCCCCGAGGAAGGTGCTATATTGACCGAGGAAGTTATTTGGATCTGGCAAAGAAATACAAGCAATCTACCCACATTTTGGTTTTAAATCATTTTACAGAAACATTTTTTTATCGAAATTTTACTTGAAATTATACGGTCTATGCTTATTTATTTGGTACTAGATGAAACTTTAAAAGAAATACTGACCCAAGATGAACGACATAAGAAGAACATCGCAGTTCTTGGGTGCTATGTGGCAGTGAAACCAATGCACTTTTAATTAAGGACAGAGAAAGGTGTGAAGTTCATTCACATGGGTCGAGCTATTTAGAGACCATAGAGAAGTTGTGAGGAGGCACAGCAGCAACATTCCCTCAAGAAGAGGGGAAGTGGGTGCATAAGTTCATCAACACTTTGGACACAACACATACTAATTGGTATCTTCGAGAAGAAGCGCACCCCTCCTGCATGGGTGGATGCTTTGTATGACTCAGTTGTAGATACATTTTTTATTTGAAAGTTAGTACCCCTCAATAGATCAAGTTCTACAAGTTGTAAGACAAAAGAAATTCTTTGAGGAGGCACCAAACCTCCCTTTGGAGCAATAAGAAGATGAATGACTGCACCTCTTCGGAAATTGAAAGGTTGTTACAATATAAATGTAGATGAAGATGATGATCCCTGGGAATGTGAACATCTCACTTAAAAACTAAAGGACGAGGAGAGACATGCAGAAGGACTAGAAATTAGGGCTACATTTTATTGGACAATGATCAAAATCCAAGAAAGTTAATATTGGAGGTGGGATACGTACCTAATCTTCATGTGTTTGGATATTGGCCAGGATAATACTTACACTATTGACAAGATCCGCATAACTCTGCATGAATATCATGACTTCTTTCCAACCAAGTTTCTGCATTATAGAGGAAATTAAAAGGATTATGGGAAGAATCAGATCCCCTTAGAAGAAACCATATGCAAAGGCTAGTCAAAAGCGAGAGACCCTCTAGGTGAATCCCAAATGGCCAGAAAACCCGAGGTTAGATTGGATGGGAGATATTCCATGGAGTAGGAATCATAGAACCTTTATAAGAGTCATAATGGATCAGCCCTATTGTGGTTCAGATAAGAAGATAGGAGAGATCAGAATGTGAGAGTTGAAGGATGCATGTTTACATGATCCATTCCCTACACTTTTCTGGTGAAAGAGTGTGCTTGGATAATGTGGGAGGACAGCAGAGTTCTTCTCCTTCCTGAGGATGGATTCTCTAGAACCTCTTGAATCCGAGTTTCTAGGAAGATTGCCATAAGACCACATTTTACACATGAGAATGGGATTCCTTCTGAGTACAGTGTGCTGATTGAAGAATGCACCAACCATCTTTTTGCCTAGGTTGGTGGGCAGTATTCAAGGAATTTTACATAAATTTTTTGGAAGCATATTTTGATAGTTAGATTTTATTTTAACCTATTGCAAAATCATATTGAATGTTTAAGACTAATGTTGGACAAGTGCAGGCAGTGTCAAATTTATTTGAATATAAAGAAGTGCATTTTATTTTACCCATTTGGAGTTTTATTAGGATATATTGTATGTAAGAAAGGATTATTGGTTGACCTAGAAAAGATAGTTGTATTTGTTAACTTGCCACCACCAAATTCAGTGTGATAGTTATGAGACAGACTTGGAAATACATGGTACTACAGGAATTTCATTAAGGTCTATGCACAAATTAAATCACCTATGGAGAAGCTATTGAATAAATATTGTTAGTTTGGTTGGATAGATGAATGTCAGCAGAGATTTGACATACTGAAATAGAAAATGGTTAATGTGCCTATTCTGTTTTTCCCATATTGGAGTAAAGAATTCCACGTCCATGCCAATGGTTCATCTATTGCATTAGGATCAGTTTTAGAACATCCGAGGAGCAAGAGATATTGACCATCCATTAGCCTTAGCTAGCCGAGGGAATCTCTCTTTAGTTGAGATAAATTACACTACCATTGAAAGGTTTAGCCATGGTGTACCCTGCTGCCAAAAGTTTCAGCACTACACTATTGGGGCATTTAAGATGATGGAGGAAATTTCCTTTGGATGCATCTTGTTGAAATTACCTAATGAGTCAAAATCAATGTTGGGGAGGATATGCAGATGGTTACTGTTATTCCGGGAATATGATTTGAGATTGTAGTCAAGCGAGGAAGAATGAACAAGGAGTCGACACTAGCATAGGATTTAGAACATGGAAGGAACCTACTAGTTTGGAGGATACTATACCAGATGCAAATTTTCTGGCCAAGAGAAGGATTGATGATCACCTTCATCGATATAGTATAGTTCTTATCAATAGGAATGGCACCTCAAAAATATACAATCATTTAGAAGAAAGAAAGTAGGCTGAATTCGTCTTGCATATTTTTTACTTATAGTTGGACAAATTTATAAGATGGGACCTGATAAGATACTGAGGAGATGTTTTATGGAGGTATAAATACCATTGATTTTGGAAGAAGAACATGAAGGCATCCTTGGGGGAGGGACATTATAGGAAAATAAACAATGTAAAAGGTTCTTAGAGATGGCTTTTGGTGGCCCACTTTACACAAGATGCTAAGGAATACTACACAGCCTGCGATGTATGCACCCAAAGTGTTAGAAACCTTGAGAGAGAGATGAGATTCCTTTAGCACATCAGCTAGCTATAGGCATCACGAGAAATGGACAATTGATTTCATGGGACCTATATCAACCCACTAGAGATACTTAGAAGCCGAGATACATCATCATTACTTGACATAATGTGTTGTACAACGGATGGAGGCATAAGCAAAATGATCAAAGTTATAGTGAAAATACAACTACTCGATTCATATTTGATGACATAATAAACATATTTGGATGCCAAGGTATATAGGCGATCAAGGTACACATTTATTAATAAGACTGTGAAGCCTTGACTTAGGAATTTGAAGTTCACCATAAGAATATCACACCTTACACCCCACAAGCAAATGGTACAGTCAATCTTTTAATAAGATCTTGGAGACAACATGTGAAGATTTGCAGTGCGTTAGGGATGATTAGGTTGAGGAGTACCAACAATATTATGAGGTCCTACAGAGACAACCACTTGAAAAAAGTTGACAATGCAGACTCCCTTTAAGTTGGTTTATGGTCTAGAAACAGTGGTACCTATGGAATATTTAGTTCTAAGCTTAATTGCAACATTTATAGATAGATATGGATACAAGCTAGGTGTTTGTACAGGGCAGAGCATGGTGGTAGAGCCTAGAAGACAGATTAATTGCAAGTTTCACCAACAGGTACATAAGGAATGAGAAGAGGCCTATCATGACAGACATATCAAAGAAGAAAGTCTTTAAGAAAGGAGATCTAGTACTGATGTAAGTTCATGTGAAGCATCCAGGAGTTGGACATTGTCTCTTGGGCCATATGGAACCTACATATTTTAGAGGAGGAGCTATACAGTTGAGAGACTTTGAAGGGAGGAATGGAAGGAAGGTTTGTTATTGAATAGGTTTAAATTGTACTACGATAGCCAGTTGCCTTACAGCTCACAGTATAGAATAGAATTTATCTAGTTACTGGAGTGCAGTTGGGCTGGAGTCTGACACAGAAAGGTAGTTTCACAAGGAAGGGAGAACGCTTAGAGGAAGCTTTGGGCTGCTCCAGTAGTCCTAAAGAAGGCCAAACATAGGGTTCAGACCTCCAGTGCCTCAGGATGAGTCATGTGAGTGTTGAGACCCCTGTGGCCTTGGTTAAATGGAAAAAATAGAAGATTAAGGAAGAAGGACAAAGTATGAACTGCGCTGAAGAAACACATTGACTAAGATGAGGTTGAAGCGGTCAAAGAAAAGAATGAGAGAAGTAAGGGAAAACGAGATGTTGAACGATAAGATTGAGGAAGATAGATTAGCAAGGATGATGGATCATGGAAATCCCAACAAGCAGAAAAATCCACCACCGGTTATTTTGGAGCACCTCGTTGGAAATAAGGAAAGACAGGTTCTGAGCCCACAAGCCAGGTCAAGTTGACCTAGGGTTTTAAATACCTAGGGTTTTGGATCTAGGTTTTGACACCTAGATATTTTTCATTGTAATGTATAAATAAAGTCCTAGAGACACAGGATGGGAGTCGTTCAGAGTTTGAAGAGGATTGTATTGTTGATGTCAAGTGATTATTATTGTTGTGTAAGGAGAGTATTATATTTGTATTGTACTTGATCTAGTTGGGTGTGAATATCAACCCCACAACTAGGTGCACACAGAGGGAGGAGAAAAGAAAGAAAGAGAGATATATAAAGAAGCTAAGTACACGAAGACTTAGAACTATATGTTTCATATAATATCAAGAAACATAGTTCTGGATGTAGCCCTAGGAGAGGGTGAACCACGTATATATTGTTGTTCTGTGTGATTGATGTTGAGTTCTTTTGCTTTACTTTTATTTCTGTTATTACATCATTTAATGTTAGATCTGAGTTTGCAACTCGCATAAGTAGGTTTAAGGGAGATAAAGAGTAATTAGATATCTGTGTGTTGTTCCTTTGAATCCACTTGCATTTCCTTTGGTTGTAGACTTTTTCATCCTACAACCCCCTAATATTTCTACTTCAGGTGAGACTGCGCATTTTCTTCATAGGTGTTTTCAGAAGGGGCCACTAGTTAGGGCTTGTTGGTGTGCTATTAGAGTTTAACCCTGGGTATACCCCTAGCCCAACATGGAGTCTTCTATTAGAAAATAGGATCCTTGGAAATAAAATAAAACAAATGCATAAATCTAAAACACAGAGAAGATGCAATACAATGGGGAACATAGATATATGGATTTCACCCAGTGTTGGATATGCCCACTAGAGAAATTGTCAGATCCTTGCTTTATTATTATCCAACAAATGAAGGGATGCAACCTACAACAAACCCACCAACTTCCTCTTCTTTATCTCACATTCTCCTCACTCAGAATACAATATTCACAAATGATCCATAGCCACAATATATTTCCCTTTAAAAGAGGGTTTCCTTCTAAGGGAAAAACCCTAACATATAACTTCTACTATCAGATATGCAACCTTATAATAGATAGTTATATTTACAATGGGAATTACAAATACTTCATTTACAAAGATGAATTTTTCATTTTGAAACTTCCTTGAACCCCTACTTACCCTTGACCCTGCAGGGGTAACCTTCCTCACAGAACTTCACGCCGCATGGGTGTACATTCTTCAAATTATAAATTCTTCATGGATCATAAACACAACTGAAAACAAAGGCCTCTGGATGGGAAGATAGCTAGTCTCACCTTAGTAGAGTGTGGAAAAGTACACCACCAAGTTCAAACAAATGGCAGTTATGTTGGGTATATCTCCCAAGAACACATACATACTCTTTAGGTATCTAGGGGTTCTACACAATGATTTACATAAGCAAATGAATTGCTTTTTAAACCTAGGAAGAATTATTGACACATGCATGCAAAACTTATTACCCTAGCAGAATATAGGCAATAAAGCTTCTATGTAGCTAGGGACAAGAAAATAACACCAAGATGTCTCTTCTAGTGAGGGAACAAGAGATAAAGAAGGAAAAGAGACAAGAACCATTTGCATCAGTGCAAGGGATCCTATTGAGCTAATAAGCCTATATAGCATTATCTGATGGAAAAACGTAGAACTTCCTTTTATTTTGCATTTCTGAACCTGCTTTGAGCTAGCAACAAACCCTATGCTATTTTTGACTCCAACATCTGATGGAGGAAAAAATAGCATGGGGCCCCTCCTTTTATTTTGGATTTCTCAAACTTCATGAACTTTATTGTATATTGTCTTTCTTTACTTTGAAGTTTTTGATTATGAAGATTTACCTAGTTCTTTTCCCTTTGAAACTCATGAAGCTCCTCAAAGTCTTGATTTGATTTTTTCCTCAGCTTGAGCAAGTTGTTTTTTCCCCTTAGAAGGATTCCCAAAAAATTGTACAAAAGATTATTTTTTCACACCTAAAATTATTTTTTCTGTGACACAACATGTATTGCACGAAAACCAATTTTAGTCGCAACATATCACATCACTTCAAAATTTCCATTATCGTGACATAGGAAAATTTCTAAGAGAAATGTTTTGCATCCTCCTCGTCATCACATCTTAAAAATGTTTCCTTCCTTGTGATGTATCAAATCTTTTATTTCTCTTGGTGTATCGTAAGGAAACGTTTTTCTCTTCCAATATAATAGACGGAAATAAAGTTTCCACTTGCATAGCATATTGCTCAACAAACCTCTTTCAATGTGGCATATTACATCATGTCAAAGTTTCCTTTTGTGTGACACATCACACTTTCTCAAATTTTCCTTCACTATGAATTTTTTTTTATCACATTGCGCCAAAGTTTTGTTAAGTGTGATACTCGTTTTTCTCAAATTTTAATGACATGTCACATAAAATATTTTTTAATGCAATACATATGAAACTGAAGTGAGAATAAAAAAAAGTTTCATAAGAGGTCACATTAATCCAAATCTTTTGTTTAAGAAAATAAAACTTAAGACCAAGGATTTCAAGATTGAAAAACACATCACACCAAAAGTTAAAAGGGCTGCATCACATGAATTTTGTGATAGATAGGGGCTTCTTGCACCTTGAAGAACCTTTTGAAATAACTACATTGCCACTAGAAAACTATGGATAGAGATCTACCTTGAGAGAGAAAATTGTAGCAAGGAATTCAAAGTAGATGTTTTCCATGGCCATATTGAACCCATATGGTATGTTTGTCTTTTGGCATTTGAAAATCTCATTTTTAGGGTAGGATATGATGTGGTGATTAGAATGTGGAACATGGAAGATGGTTTTCTATTTGAATAGTTACTAACACTTTGTAACATAATACGAGTCATAGTCGTGGATATGGAGATGTTGATTGTGGGTGGAACTAAATATTTTGTGAGAGGTCGGTGAGAAATTCTTGAGGTCCCCCATTTGTTTTACATTTTGGTAATTACAAGTCATAAAACTGATTTTTTTTTCATGGACATATTTGATCCATCACATGCCTAGGCAGTGACTCTACCAAAACTTATACTGGCTCTTGGGTATGAGCATTCATGTTTGGGATCGAGCTTCTTTGAAGTGTCTAAAAATTCTCAGGCATGGAGATTGGTTTTTTCACTCATTGTGAGAGGTCCTAGCCTTATAAGCACTATGGGAAACTATATTTACATATATTGAAACAAGATACTATCCAAATGTGAGGCTAAAAATCCATGTCAAAAATACACACTCTCTAGAATGCAACTGTTCTAGCCAATTTTTATTTACTAGAGATGAAAATGGAGCTATTTATATGTTTGAGTACCACTCCCCGCACCATCACATGAGTCATTATGATGATGATGTTGTAATTAATGATAAACCGATTGCTTGATGGGTTCCTCATTCTTACCTGGTTTATCCACATGCATTTGAATATCCATGGCCTATATTTGCATCTAGGGATGGTAGGCTTGCCATGATGGATGTGGGAAAGATTCTATTCATCGTTAGTGGATGAAAAGGATGAGAAAAAATGGGAAAGAATCTTAAAGTAGATATAGAATATCACCTACCAAAAGTAGTTTTGATAGTTATGCAGAAGAAATGGTTCAAATTCTTGAATGAAACTGAAACTGCCACTTGGCCATCAGGCCAGAAAGGGTAGTTATTTTGTAAATGATTATATGTGACATAATCATAATGTGAAATTGGTTAAAAGACAACATAAAGAAATTGAAATCCAAGTAGGTGGAAGGCCAAAAGATAAGAAGGTAGAATGATCTGGATTGGATCAATATATTGTTTCTCATCTATCTTGATCCTTTTAGAGTGGAAAAAATTGAAGGAATAAGCTTGTAGGGCCATTTTAGTGGCAAGTCCCAGTTTGGAAAATTGGGGTCCAGAGCCTTCTACGGCCATTTTGAGGCATCAAACGAAATGTTTTTGGGCTAAAAATTTCCTTACTTAGCTTAGAATCCATGACATTATTCTACACATAGATACTTTTCCAACGGTGAAAACCTTTCGTTAACCAGAGGTCGTATGTAAAATTTATGCCTCCCGCAAGTTGACCTACCATGTTGACCACCATGGTACGAGAGGATGCCACGTCAGTCCCCGTTACTCATGAATATGGGGCTATCCATGTGTGTAGTTTCAAGAATATTATAGAAGGCTCAAAACCCTATCACAATTGAGGGTTAAGGAAGTCAAAAATCTATCTCTAAATAGCTATTAGGCTATGTTAAATACTAGGCCACTAGGAGGAGAAGGGGTTTGTAACAACCGTAATTAATTATTTAATTATCATGTTTGATAAATATTAATTTAATTAATTATTAAAATAAATTTATTGAGTCTTTATTATAATATTATTAGAATTGGTAGTTGAAGTAATTAATGGGAGGGATAAGGTTGTTGAGGAATTAATGGTGGGATAAGGAAGTTGGAGAATTGAAGGAGGGAGAGGGATTCGAGGGAGGAAGATAAGGAAGAGGGGAGAGGACTTGGAGAGGGGTCTTTGTTTTTTTGGTTTTTGGAAGGTGAAATTGGGGAAGGAGGAGGAACAAGTTCTGAAAGGAGGAGGAGAATAGTGAACTATTTGTTTTTTGGGAACTCTCACAACAACACTGTTGTTGCTGCTCGGGGAATAGGAAACCGCAAGGATTCCTGGATCTAGGGAGCCAGAGAGGTTGTTCCTAGTTGGATGGGAGGTTAATATTCAGTTTGGGTAGTTGGGAAGGATCATCAACAACCAGAAAATGGCTAAATCAACTAAGCTTAAGGTTGAGGTAGATACTTTATGCATTTTCTGTTGTCATTATATTGTTTTTGATTATTACATTGTTAGTATGTTGTTGTTGCGATTTTGTTAGTATGCTTTTGTTATTAGCTTGTTGTTGATTATCATGATTCTTTCAACTATATTGCCGGTAGGAAGAAAATCAAGAAAGGAAATTCTAAACTAAGTTGCAGCAATTAAAGTAGTAGATTAGAAAGTATTTATATATATATGATTCTCTGTAATTTAGGCCTTATAGGGTTCCATTATTTTTCATTGTATCTTGTTCCATAGCTGAGAAAAACATCCAAGAGTGGTATTCTGTGAGCATAACAGAGGAGGAGATATTTTGTAGTAGTCATACAGGCCACAGGTCAAAGGAAACTCCACAGAGAGTGCCTCTTTCTTTATACTTGCATCATCTTTTTACCAAAGACAATAGAGCAGAGAAACCTCACCTTCTAGCTGGTTTTTCCCCCGTATTGGGTTTCCTAGGTCATCTTGTGTCCAAATTTAGATGGTGTGAATGTGTTTTATTGTTCTCTATTTTCCTTTGTTTTATCTATTTTATCAATAACTAAATATTATGTAGATCTAAAGGAAATTAACCTTAATAGTAAAGATTTCAGTATTTTATTAAATCTGTTGGGACGAACTATTACATTTGAATATCCACTACATTTTACAAATCATAAGTTCCCATACTTCTCCTAGGTGTTATCAATTATAAGATCAATCATATTGGTCGCTATTCCTTGTGTCTCTTTCATGCATCCATTTGAATTTTTTACTTTCTTAGTTTAGTGTTTATTTATTGTTATTTACTTTCTTGTTTTCTCTCTATTTGAACCACTAATAAACTAACCAACTTCTATATTGTCTTGTTGGCCTAACAAGGAAATTAATTTTCTTGTTTTTTCTCACTTTGGTGCTCAAACAAGCACAACACCCATGCCATGTCAAGAAGGGTGATATGTCCACAAATATAAAGGGGTACTAAGAAAAATAAAATATTGA
>SNQJ01S0048572.1:83013-93411 GCA_010110895.2 Picea sitchensis
AGGAAATTAATTTTCTTGTTTTTTCTCACTTTGGTGCTCAAACAAGCACAACACCCATGCCATGTCAAGAAGGGTGATATGTCCACAAATATAAAGGGGTACTAAGAAAAATAAAATATTGACACCTATGCCATGCCGACATGGGTGAGACGTGAGAAAATATAAAGGGGTAATAATAAAAAGAAAAGATTGACACCCATGCCACATAAATGAGGGTGACATGTCCGCAAAGATAAATGGATACTAAGAAAAATAAAAGGTTGACACCCATTCCATGTCAGCAAGGGTGACATGTCAACAAGGACAAAGGGGTACTAAAAACAATAAGGGTCGATAAGATAAAGGGTGAGACGTGAGAGAAGAAAAAGGGGTACGAAGAAAATGAAAATTTTGACACCCATGCCACATCAAGTAGGGTGACATCTCTGCAAACATAAAGGGGTACTAAGAAAAACAAAAGGTTGACTTATAACCCTAATTTGCACCAGACATGCTTACCTGGCATCAGGCCATCTCATATTCCTTCTTTGCCAAGCTAGTACTGAACAACTCTTCTTAAAAACAACCTTTTTAAAGGCACACATGCCCTGCTCCACTACGGCTTGCGTGTACACTCTAGTTGACCCACTACAACCCACTTGTACCTACAAAAGAACGAAAAATGTAAAGTTTCCAACGAAACACACAGTTTTGGGTAAGTTAACTAAACCTTTCGACCATGCATGGCCAATCACTCAACCAAATACCTAGCTTCTTCTAGCCTATAGAATAAGGAGTAGGGGTCCCATTTGAAAGGAGGAAAGTCATAGTAAAGAAACTCTACCCGAATTAGCATTCCGCTAGCCTCAACCTTTTGCAACAATTGTGTGAAGAGAAGAATATATAGAAGTAGTTGGAGCATAGTTGAAGAGGAGCCCAGGACCAGATTCGAGGAGTAGTGCCGACCACATATTGTAAATTTTACTCTTGTGAAGATTAATACAAAAAGGAATACTTTTTTTGTCCCACCATATCATGTGTTCAAATTGTGTATTTATTTTATGATATTGTCACATCTAACCCAACAATTAGTATATGAAATGCATGTTTCTAGCTCTCTGTTTTTCCATGTGTGAATGCAGGTCAGCTTTGGGAGGAGGCTTGCAGTCAAGGAGTGAGTGAAAGCAAAGGGATCGACATCAAACAAAGGATTTGAGGTAGATTTACCTAATCTTGTTTGCACCTTTGTATTGCATGAATGTGGGGTTTTGTGTTGGGAGAATAGAAAAAAGTAGAGGCCTTTAAATGGTCATTTTCTGCATGCATGATTAAACCCTTAGTGCTAGTCCGTAGGAGGGATTTCCCGCCCACAAAAAAATTGGCAACCATATTGTGGATCTCTTGGGTTTTCTAGGGATACTTTTTTGGTAGTTTTAAATTTGTTTCATCACCTTTTTTTTGAGTTTCTACAAGAGTCTGAGCTAGTAGGGATTATGGTCTTCCATACCAGTATTCCTTGCTTTCTTTTCTTGGTTGCTTTTTATTTTATGAAAGTCACAGAGGTGCACGCAACCTGTATAAGGCATGCATTCATGTACCCACGCCCTACCTTCACACAACCCGCATGCACACGCTAGCTTATAAAGTGTCAGTCGCATGTCTGAATTCATAATTTTTTTTTTAGAGAGGCAGTTATCCTCTCTCCTGTCAGAAGTGATCCTTCTCAGGGGTTTTCTGGATCTCATTCTGGTCTCTGGTTTTGCATTTTGTAGCTTAGGTACCACCTCATATTGGTTTTGTTTTATGAAATCTTCCTTGAATTGTTTTTCTTTTATGTCAAAGTAAGTTTCTGAGTCTTCAAGGGACTCTGGTTCTCAATACCAGTTGTCTCTGCCAGTGTTTGATTGCTTGTTTTTTTTTCATTATTGAAAAATTGCAGAGGTACACATGGCCTATATAAGTCCTGCATGGGTGTACACACGCTCTGACCTTACACAGCTCGAGTGCACACACTGGTTGTTGAACTGTCAGCAGCGTGTCTGTTGAGAAATTTTTTATTTAAGGAGAGGCAGCCGCCCTCTTCCTTATCAAGAGTTATACCTCTCACGGATTTCCTTGATTTAATGTTGGTCTTTGTCATAGCATTCGACAACTTAGGTTTGATTACAACAATAACTTTCTTTTTCATTAAAATTTTTTCCTCAAGATTTTTCTTTCATAGGGTTTTTAGACAAGTGTGAGAGTAAGTTTTAATCAGTTTGTGTGTTATTGTCAGTAAATATTTGCGATCTGCGCTTAGGCTAGACATTTTCTTGGTCTTTACTTGTCGTCATTTTCCCTTTTTTCTCTGCGAGCATTAAATAAATAAAAAACTCTTTTATTTCTTGGTTTGGTTAAGTAGTTGTTGGTTTGCATTAATAACCAGGAAACGTTTTTATTTCATAAGTTCTTGGTTGTTTACTGAGGACAATAAGTAGCTTGTAGTCAAGTGAAATCCTATTTTGAGTTTTCTATTCAAAGATCTTAGAAAAAATTTTAGTTTGAAAAGTTGATTAAGAATTGTGTCAAGAAGAAGTTATTTGTTTCCAGGTTTCTATTTATCTTTTCTTTCGTCTCTAAAAACATCACTAGTTTCACTTTCATAACCTTTGACTTAAGACAAGCCATAAAAAATTAACGATTAATTAAAATCAAGTAGACTTTCTGTTTGTAGGGTCCATCAACTAGTCTAGGTTAGAGCCTTGATTTAGGTTGGAGAGGAAACTCTTCAAGGCTGCAAAACATACATAAGAGTCTGTGCTAGGGAGTGTTAAAATTCCAATATCGTGAAAGTTATCCGACAACTCCCTCTAATACAGGGGCTAAATAGGAGGTCATGTGCGGAAAGGTAGTGGAGATAACCCCTCCAAAGCCGGACCAAGCGTAGTGGGGAACACATATAGAGGGATTTTTTTGGGATTCTGTCGATTGCATTTTCCACGGAGCTTTGTGGGTCTCGAATCCATTCAAGGTCCTCAGTTGTCTTCCAGACCACTTTCTTTCGATACCCTTGATAGGTTTTGGGCTTGATACCCTGCTCATTGCGGTCCACCTGACTGTCGACTGTACCCGCCTAGTGACTACTCATGCATTGGAAACCTAGTTGCCGTTATTTTAGGGACTTACATAGGTGACTGTGGGGGTAGACCGCAGTACCTAGGATAGACATCGGACCACACTTTGTAGAGTATACCCGGAGGGTGCTTCCGTATTCGAGTTGCACTTGCACCAGTAAGTTGCTCTAGTGTTGGTTGTTGTTACTGTTCTTTCAACTAGTTTAGTCATTGCTTGTTTTATCTCGTAGGGACTTTTTCTAGTGTGTGATGTTTTTGAATGAATAGAAAGCCCTATTGTGTATTTGATCTTCTTACACAGTGGAGGATCATGAGCTTTTCCGGTCACGAAGGATTCTTGGCCTGCCACCGATTACACTGGAGCCACTCCCGCCACCACTAAGACGAAAGCTAGATCAACACAGGTCTTTTGAAGCGACCGGGTCACAGGAAGCTGTGCCCGACCTACAACTGGAGGAACCAACCATTTGAGACCTTGGAGCGAAAGTTCTTGGTCCATCCGAGACTCTAATGATTGATCTCTCAGCGCCCATCATTGTACATATTTATCCTTATGAGTGCCAGACAGTGTCACATGCAATAATGGAAACAAACACTACCACTTCTTCCATAAATTCTCCTATTCCCATTATGGTTGTCACCACAAGGGGTGTTCCACCTCCTAACCCACCATCACCAATATGACCCATCATGGTCTCGACTGCCTCTACCTCGAGCAGTGGTCTGACCCCGTCTTTGGCGGAGGCCACTACTCCTTTCACACAGAGTGCGACAGGCCCTCCGTTCTCATATGGGATGCCTATCTCAGGTACAAGCCCTGTACTCTCCTACTCCACTTTATAGACTTTAGGTCTCGGGGCAGGGAGCTCTAATTCTCCTCTATAAGGACCCATGGGGGGCACATCAGCTCCCTTTAACGCTTTCCCTTACAGAGGAGGTCATATACCTCCTTCATCCCCTTCGCTCGGCAGTACCCACCAACATTCCATTGGGTTGAATGCAAACCATAATTCATTTGGAGCAGGGAGTCAAGGACCACCTTCTCATAATATGTCGGCAGGTTCAACACTATTTTATTTGTTCGGTGCATTTGGTAACAACTCTTTCTCGTCTACTGCTTTTTCGATTGGGGGCAACCCCAATTACAGACAATGTAATTCTATGCAAGGTACTATTCCTACACAGGGGGCAAACCCAAGAATGTCGATCGGGGGAAACTATTTTCACAACCAATGGAACCCCAAGCAAGGTGCAATACCCATGCCCATGGGATCAGCATGGAGCAACCTTTCCCAAAGTCCTCCGAATGTAATGCACGCCCAACCATCTACATCCTATTTCGGGAATCAACTGATGATGTCTCCTCAAATGCAGAATCCGTATGATGGTCATGGCCATGGTTTTTACCAGAACTCGAGCCAACAACCTAACTTTTCCTGGAAACCTAGTGCTAGTCAAACTCCAGGCCCCTTTTTCCATGGTTATCACCAACAACCCAAACTACCTTTCCTGGAAACCTTGCATTTGGAAAACTTAACAAGGTTGTTGAATGATCCTATCTGTCACGATCTGCATTGGCCCCCTATGTTGATGAAGTTTCCTTCAGACATACCAAAGTTTGAAACTAAACCTAATGAAGATCCAGGGGATCATGTGACTACTTTTCACCTTTGGTGCTCGTCTAATTCGTTGAAAGACGACTTCGTACAGTTGTGATTGTTTCAATGTACTCTCATTGGGAGTGCTACAAAATGGTACATTAAGATCGACTGCTCAAGATACTCTTCCTTCGATGAATTGACAATGGCTTTCCTAAACCATTTCCAATTACCTGTGAGATACGACACTGACACATAATTGCTGGCCAATTTTGAAAAGATGAAAGAAGACCATATATCTAATCACATCTAAGAATGGAGATGCCAGAAGAGTTTGATTAAGGTTCCAGTCCCACCAACATTCCTTCTTGAGTGATTCCTTAATTATTTGGTCACATAGTTATCCAAAGAAGTCGCAACGTTGGGAGTGTTTTTTGAAGAAGATGCAATCATGCGAGCTCAACAGCTTGAGCTAATTTATTCTCAATCTAGTCTACTGTATGAAATATTTCTGGATGTGCCATGATCAATAATTGATAAAACCAGATAAAGAGTTGGACCACATGCTGATGGTATTATTAGTTCAGCACAAACAAATCCCACTGAACAACTGATGAAACAATTGCAACAATTGTCTATACAACATACAACAACCAACCAGACTACTGTTCTGACTGCTCCCCCTACCCAAACGTCATATGTACACAGTGTGAAATCGACAAATTCAAAGGCCACCCAACAGCCTGATGGAAAGAAGAAACAACATAAGAAGGTCAAGGGGGATAAGAAACCCACTAATAATGCTGGCGGGGGCAACACCAAAAACAGGAGGTCGAAGTATCCGTGTAATCTGTGCGTGGAAGACCACCCGACTCACCAGTGCTCTCGAATTGCAGAGGCCCAAAAGTTATTGTCACAGCAACAACCTGTTGTGTTAATAAACCCATTTCAACATAGCCAAAATCTAACTCAAGCCTCTACAAGCGCGGAAGGGGGAATTCAAGGACCCCCTCCGTCTTCAAACAATCCTGCATCCACGAATGTGTATATGATGAAAGGTGATGCCTATATATCGACTAGAGCACATGATTACAACAAGACAAGCACCTCTGAGAAAGGTAAAGAAGATGAAACCTCATCTCTCCCTCTCCAGATCGAGAAGACATTGGGTGAAACCATGAAACACATCCCAAAATGTGTGTTTAAGAAAGCTTCTCACAACCCAAATGCAAGGGACACCCAGAACTACTCTGTGGTGGAGGATTTGTCTCAAACCCCTTGTGTGATGTCTACTTTAGAAGTCCTCCAATGCTGCCCTTCCCAGAGAAATGCTCTGTTAGCCACTTTAGGATCTGCCAACACTTGTAATCTGTATACGATCATGCTTGATACAATTGACATAAAACCTCATCTCCCTTAACACATAGCATTCCAGATAGTAGTGGCTTACATCGCGAAAAATTTTACTCGAATTTTTTTCTACACGGTGGTTGATGAGGGAGCCTCAACATGTGTAATGTCTTTGGCATGTTGGAAGGCCATTGGCTAGCCCGCTTTGTCTCCATCACCTACTCTTCTTACCACTTTTGACGATTGTTTGTTCCGACCACATGGCATTATTCCATCTTTTCCCATGCAGTTAGGAGGGAAAACTGTGTGTGTCGAGGTTGAAGTGGTCAACGCATCTCTCGACTACAATCTCTTGTTAGGGAGGAGTTGGACCTATGTTATGAAAGAAGTAGTTGCTACAGTTTTTTGTGTCTTGTTGTTTCAACAAAAGGGCTAGATCGTGACCATTAATCAGTTGTCTTGCTCCCATCCTGACCCTTCATTGGGGGCATTTGCGGTCCCAATGATCGATAACCCTCAACCCAGCGTCATCAACATAGGGGTTGGTTTGTGCCCACCTTTGATGGGTACTTTCGATTACCCACCTCCTTAAGGCGGTGTTAAGTTCATATCTGACCACCATAAGGTTGAGATTTTCCAAGTTTCATCATTTCACACGACTTACTTCATCGATCCATTGATTATTCTTCCCCATCAGCCACGATGGAAGGGACAAGGCACCATGGTATGTCCATGCCCTTTTCCATGGCAGAAGTGGCTTACTCTTTAGTCCAGCACGATTCCGTCAACCCTGATCCAACTCCCGCACAAGATTTAGATCCGATTCTAGAGCTTATTTGGGCTCAAGGTTCCCTCGCTGATACAGATTCTTTAGACTTAGTCTTACCCTTAGACGAAGAAATCATTGAAGCAATGACTAGTCTAGACAAACACTGGGATGATCTCCATCACAGATATTACTTCCTCCCAGAGTTAAGCAGAATTGAAGCAGGGGAATTCACTTTGACTATGACTGGAGATAGGTCTTGTCCTATCATTCCCTTGGCTACACATGTTGTTTATGCCAAGGGTAATATGGCAACCATTGCCGAAACTATACCTATTAACATCTCCAGAACCCCTAGTGTCATGGAGAATGTTTTTGTCGGAGCTGACTGTTCCCCCGAAGAGATTCGAATCTACACAGATTTATTTAAGGAATTCCGTGATGTTTTTTCTTGGTCTTATGAGGAAATGCTAGGCATCGATCCAAAAATTATTGAACACAAAATCACGACTTATCCTGACGCTAAGCCAGTTCGACAGAAGATTCGTCGAGTTAATCCTAAGAAAGAAACAACTATCAAGGTTGAAGTAGAGAAACTGCTCAAGGTAGGTTTTATCTACCCCGTCCATTTGACCCAATGGGTGTCAAACCCCGTGTCGGTTGACAAAAAGTAGGGTATGATTCACGTATGTATGGACTTCCATGATTTGAACAAAGCCTATCCGAAAGATAATTTTCCCACACCATTTATTGACCAGATAGTCAATGAGTGCGTAGGTTGTGAGGCATTTTCTTTCATGGATGGTTTTTCAAGATATAATCAGATACAAATCAAACCTGAAGACCAACACAAAACATCATTCATTTGTCCATGGGGTACATTCACGTATTGTAAGATGTCATTTTGTCTAAAAAATGATGGAGATACCTTTCAGCGAGCCATGTCTTTTGCTTTCCATGATCTCAAACATATCGTCGAGGCCTACTTAGATTATTTAGCATCACGATATCGTAAGAGAACTGATCATCCCACACACCTCCTACTTATCTTTGAGCAATGTCACTACTTCCAGATTCACTTGAATCCCAACAAATGCATTTTTTGCATGACGTCGGGCCGTCTCCTAGGTTTCATAGTTTCAACAATAGGGATCATGGTTGATCCTCTCAAGGTTGAGGCAATAGTTCAGTTGCCTCTGCCACTTACAATCCTTCAACTTTAGAGTTTACAGGGAAAAGTGAACTTTTTGCGGTGTTTCATCGCAAACTACGCCAAGATCACAAAGGGATTTATGCATTTACTATAGAAGGGCATTGCTTTTCATTGGGATGATGCCGCTCAAATCTCCTTCAAAGCGTTGAAACGTGCCCTCACAACTACCCCTCTGCTTCATCCACCTAATTATAACAAAGATTTCTTATTATACTTGGCCACAACAGAGTCAACCATCGACATGGTCTTAGTTCAGGAGGACGATTTACTCTCAGAATATGTGATTTATTACCTGAGCTGAGGCTTGGTTGGACCAGAACTCAATTATTCTCATATTGAAAAACTTGCGTTGGCAGCAATTCATGTCATCCAATGGTTCCATCATTATATTTTGTTTCACAAGACCACCATCATTGTCGTTGTGAATCTGTTTCAATACGTGTTGGACATGATGGGTAATCGACGGAAAGATCAGTAGATGGATAATTGTCCTCCAAGAATTTGACTTAGATTTCATTTCAATGAAATCCAAAAAGTCACTGGTCTTTGTGGAACTCATCTCGGAACTTCTGGTCGAGTCAGGTGATGTTATGCCCGAAAATTCGCCTATTCAAGGAGACATGTCTTTGATAGCATCTTCTGACCCCTGGTATGGAGATATACTTGTCTATCTCCATAATTTGAAGTGCCCCACCTCTGCTTCTCGTGATGAGCATCGTCGTATACGCCATCAGGTTAAGAACTATCTCATACTCGAAGATACTCTATATCATCGAGGTGTAGATTGCATCCTTCACTGGTACCTCACTCATGAAGAAGTGGAAATCGTGATTAACGATTGCCATATTGGAGCATGTGGCGGTCATTTGTTTGGGTTGGAAACAACCCAAAATATTTTACGAGTCGATTACTTCTGGCCGACACTAATCAAAGATTGTATTGCATTAGTCAAGAAGTGCCACTCGTGTCAAATCTTCTCACAGAATATGAGGAAACATCCCGCTCCCATGTTTCCCGTCATCACCGTTGGCCCCTTCACCAAGTGGGTGATTGATTACACTACCTTCAACCTTCCTTCAGGAAGGGGGCACTGTTATATCATCGTAGTAGTAGACTACTTCACCAAGTGGGTCGAAGCTATGCCAACGTTGACATATGATGGTGAGACTACCACCCTCTTTTTGTTTAACCAGATTATAGCACGGTTCGACGTCCCGAGAGAGATTGTCACTGACCATGGCAGTCACTTTTAGAACACAATGATGACTAAGTTAACATCAAATCTTGGGTTGAGTCAAGAAAATTCGTCACCCTACTACCCTCAAGCAAATGGTCAGGTGGAAGCTGTCAATAAATCTCTTAAGACCATCTTACAATGCATGATCAATTCAACCAAGTCAAATTGGAATTTGATGTTATACTTAGCATTATGGGCCTACTGAACGTCTATTAAAACTACAACTAGTTTCTCACCTTTTCAACTTGTTTACGGGATGGAAGCAGTCTTGCTTATAGAGTGCCAGATCTCGTCTCTCAAGTTGGCAGTACAATTGTTGCCAGACACTTCACCACTTGAAGAGCATTTATTATACCTCGAGCAGCTCAATGAGCAGTGTCGGGATGCAGCCTTGGCCAATGAGGCTGACAAACAAAAAGTCAAGTGTCAATATGATCGATTCGTTCATCCTTATATTTTCTCGGTAGGTGACCTTGTCTTGGTCTATGACCAAGATAAGGACCCCCTGGGGGTAGGCAAGTTCAAACCCATGTGGTTCGGACCTGTTGTTCCTGAGTTTGTGTTTAAAGGCTCTAAAACACACCGTCAAGGCATCCAAAAATGATAATACTTTTAAAACAAAGAAACAAAGAAAAACTAGATCAGATTCAGTTTCTCAACTGTCTCTGTCTTGTTTCCCGTTGTTCTTGGATGGTTATGTCACGTTCAATCTCTGCCCACGATCGTTCTAACTCAATTTTATTTGTTGCAGTTTGTAAGATGATATTAAATAGGTTCAATGCAATGTTGGTTTGATCCTGTAGACCAGGTTCTACGTTGGGTTGTCTACCATTAGGAGCTGTCATGGGTAATAGGGTTTTATATGTTTGTTAAAGGGTTTTTTTATATATTGATTACTTCAGACTCTTGGAGAAGATGTTAATGAAACAACTTTAAAACCTAACACAGAAAAATAAATACGCAGTCAAGGCCATTTCCTGGTTTGTGACAATTTTGAAATTGTAAACAGTGAAACACAACAGAAATAAATATAAGGCTTTAATCTGGAAATAATCTTATATTTCCGTTAACAATAATGAAAGAGACACAGGATTTCTAACAAAAGAAAATATTAAGGAACAGAAGGTTACAGGTCTTAAAAT